>BQNB010136371.1:0-18011 GCA_026074375.1 Tanacetum coccineum
CCATTACCCAAATCGTACAAACCCTATTTTCTTCCTGTTATCATATCATCTCAGTTATCCAAAGAAAAGAAAAACAAACTCATATCTGTTCTTAAAAAGCACAAGCAAGCCTTTGCTTAGAAAATGAAAAACATTCCTGGTATTTGTCCATCATTCTACAAACACAAAATATAACTTTTGGATGATAAGAAACCCGTTGTCCAAAAACAGAGAAGGTTAAATCCAAACATACAAGAAGTTGTTAAAAAAGAAATTGTGAAACACCTAGATACCGGTATAATTCATCCAATTACCGATAGTCCTTGGCTTAGTCCTATCCACTGTGTACCAAAGAAAGGTGGTATTACAGTCGTCAACCAAAGAAATTAGATGAACTTGTCCAACAAGTAACCATTACGGGTTGGCGATATCATCGAATTAACGTAAACTCAATGAACAACCGCAAAAGATCATTTTCCTTACCTTTATAGATCAAATGCTAGAAAGACTCGGCGGAAAAAAAATTTAAAAAAATTTTAATTTTCAGTCCTCGAAGGATTTTTTGGGTATTTTCAAATTCCTATCGACCCTAATGAATCAGAAAAAACACCATTCACTTGTCCTTTTATGAACAACTGCTTATAGGAGAATGCCTTTCGTGTAAAAATGTAAATGCTCCTGCCCACATTCAAAGATTAATAATTGGCAATCTTTCACTATATAATCGAAGAAATCCGTCAAAAAGTATTCATGGAACGATTTCACCATCTTCAAACACCTTTCGACACAATATATGCTTAATAATCTCGATAAAATGCTCCAACATTGTAAAGATGCTCATCTCGCCTTAATCTTGGAAAAATGTCAGTTCATGGTCAAAGAATGAATTGTGCTCGGACACAAGGTGTCTAGTACAGGACTTGAAGTTGACAAAGCAAAGATCGATGTAATCTCGAAACTTCCACCCCTATTAATATCAAATATGTTAGAAGCTTTCTCGGATATGCCGGTTTTTATCGACGTTTTATTAAAGACTTCTCAAAAATTGCTCGACCTCTAACTAAACTGCTCAAAAAAGACACTCCATTTGAGTTCAATGGTGAATGTCAAAAAGCCTTTGAATCATTGAAAGAGAAACTCACATGTGCTCCTATGATCGTAAGCCCAAACTGGAATCTTCCATTTGAACTTATGTGTGATGCAAGTGATTTTGCTATAGGAGCTGTCTTAGGTCAAAAAGATGGTAAAAACTTTCACCTAATCTACTTTGCAAGCAAAACCCTTAATTTCGCTCAACAAAAATACACCGTAACTGAAAAAGAACTTATGGCTGTAGTTTTTGCATTTGACAAATTCAGATCCTATCTTATTCTCTCAAAAATTATTGTTCACACTGGAACATAGACAGCTCTAAAGCACTAAGTAAAAAAGCAAGATGCAAAGCCAGCCTTATTCGAGGATTTTTAACTTTCTGCAAGAATTTGACATAGAAATCAAAGATAGAAAAGGAACAGAAAATGTTGCAGCCGATCACTTATCTTGAATAAAAAATGATGAAACAAGCGATGATAGTGAAGTAGATGATAACTTTCCCAGAGAAACTCTTATGGCAATCAACATTAATGAACCATGGTTCGTAGACTTTGCAAACTACCTAGTCGGTAATATTATACCAAAGGGAATGACATATCAACAAAAGAACAAATTCTTCTCTGATCTCAAACACTACTTTTGGGAGGAACCTTATCTCTTCAAAGTATGCTCTAACGGTATGATCAGACGTTGTATATTGGAGCCAGAAACGCGCTAACCATTTTAGGATGACGTACCAACAAAAGAATAACTTTTTCTCTAACCTCAAACACTTCTTTTGGGAAAAACCTTACCTTTTCAAAGTATGTTCTGATGGTATGATCCGACGCTGTGTATCTGGACCAGAAACTCGAACCATTTTAGATCAATATCACCATAGACCCATCGATGGACATTATGGACCCAACATAACTGCTAAAAAGGTCCTAGATTTAGGATTTTACTGGCCAACAATCATCAAAGAAGCTCATACTCTAGTTAGACTTTGTGAAGCATGCCAAAAGACAGGAAATATATCGAAGCATGATGAGATGCCCTCAAACAACATTCAAGTATGTGAAATTTTTTACATATGGGGTATTGACTTTATGGGACCATTCCTGAAATCATATAAGTTCGAATACCTTCTTGTCGCTGTTGATTACGTATCTAGATGGTCCGAAGCTCAGGCTTACCAACCAAGAAAAGATATGGAGTTAACCACCATTTCTCCACATCATATCATCCTCAAACCAGTGGTCAAGTTGAAAATACGAACAGAGCTCTTAAAAGAATTCTTGAAAAAAACTGTTAAAGACAATCCTGCTATTTGGTCAAGAAAACTTGATGACGCTCTGTGGGCTTTTCGCACTGCCTACAAAACACCTACCGATACCACACCCTACAAACTAATATATGGAAAGAACTGTCACTTACCATTTTAAATTGAACACCGTGCATACTAGGCACTGAAGAACTGCAACCCAGATCTAATCGCCACTGGTGAGAAAATAATGTTTCAATTACACGAGTTAGACGAACTTAGATATCAAGCATATGAAAACTCATGTCTATACAAGGCAAGAACCAAAGTCTGGCACGCCAGAAAGTTAAGAATGAAAAAAGAATTTAAACAAGGAAATAAAGTTCTGCTATTTCACTCAAAGTACAAATTTAAACAACCAAAACTCAAATCTCGATAACTAGGACCATATGTAGTGAAACATCAATATCCATCCGGATATGTCAAACTTTATGGAAAAGATAGAAGGACGTTCATAGTCAATGGCCATCAACTTAAACTATATCATGAAGAAGATAATGACCCAAGAGAAGCAGTAACTCCTTTCTTTCCCAAAGAATAACTCCTGAAGTACGAGTCTAGCTAACGACTCTCTTAAAAAATTAAGCGCTTATTGGGAGGCAACCCGTGATTCACTTAAGTGTGGAGGAGTTCCTTCTCCATTCTTCTACTAATATCCTTTATTTATTTTCTAAAAAAACAACAAAATAAATTTCTTTTTGTGTGCTTTTGTTTACTTTTATACAGGTACTTTAACTTAAGGATATGGAAAATTATGAAGTATACTTAAGAATAGCTCTCTCATAGCTATACTTCTCTTTCTGCCCGGGAAGTACTGTTTTCCCTTAATTTTCCCTATTTCTCTATTATTAGTTATCACATTGAGGGCAATGTTCAACTTAAGTGTGGAAGGGAGGCAAATAGGAAAAATTAATCATATCCCTCCATGTTTGCCCTGCCAATTTTTTTTTGATATTTTATCTAAATATATATATGTTTTCACAGTATAAAAATGCTCTTAGTAAGGAAAATCCAACTGGATTGACATTATAGCTAGCACAACCCAGTCCACTAAATTGTAAGAATTCTAAGCCTTAGAATATTCGGGTATCCACCTTTGATACCTAAGATAATTGATGCCTTTAGCTTGTTTGATTTAAGGTTTGAATGCAGTCATATGTGTCTATTCCGTCATTACGGATGTGTACGTATGGTCTTTGTCGCCTTTTATAGAGCATTGGTATTGTTGATAATTATATTTGAGTGAGCCGGTAATTTAAAAGCTCTAGAACTTGTGCTTGAACATCATTTACTAGACCGAAGCCTAATCGTATGTAATGAATTTCGCTAGTCCCTGTTCTTGCAAGCACTCCCTTTAGTGCTAAGTTGCTAAAAATCCTAAGTTGAATGAAGAAGTTATGTGCCAAGCCAAGCTAAGTGTTTGGTAAAAAAAAGAAAGAAAAATTATATATGTGTCATAATCGTTCGAAGAAATAAAGGCTTATGTTCGGCACATGAAGATTGAATCCTCTCTAGTACCCAAGTTCCGCCTTTTGGTCAGGTTTATGTGTTAAGTACAAGCCTATGGTAGCTGTCTAGATTATGTCTGTGCAAATTGAGTGTTCTTTTTTTTTTTTTTTTATTCCAAAAATCATATCTAAACCCTATCTGAGTGGCTGAGTGAATTTTAAAATCAAACACTATTCCTATGTAAGGTGCTATGTTATATGTCTATGCCTGAAAAGTTATCTAAAATGCAATCTCTTATAAAAAAATAAATTTTCTCCACGTCACGATAAATGATTTTATTTTCTCGCTTCCATTGCTTGAGGGCAAGCAATAAGCTAAGTGTGGAGGGATTTGATAATGCCCAAATTATACATGTTTTCTATGGCGTTATTTAATTATATTTGATCATTTCTCGTGAACTTTCGATACTTAATTAAGCTTAAATTGCTTATAGGTTCACTTGAAGACTCTAAAGACCCAAGCTCAAGAATCTATACACTTTGGGAGGCAAATACAAGAAAAGAAAGATTTCTATCCAAATTAAAGAAGTCCGCCGCACTTGTTACATTGTGCGCCGCACTTTCCTCTGAAGTTCAAACACCGCCGCACTTACAACATTGTGCGCTGCACATTTTCCCAAAGATTGAAGAATTAAAGTCCATTAAATGCACCTGCATTAACTCCTCAAAACCGCCGCACTTATTTGTAAGTGCGCCGCACTTCCAGTAAAAGTCATTAAATGCTATCGCATTAACTCACCAAGTCCGCCGCACTTATTTGTAAGTGCGCCGCACTTTTCACCAAATTTTGCCTATAAATTGAGACGAAATTTCTCAAACAATTCATTCCTCTCACACCCATTTCCCACTACCTATCTCATTCTACACACACATATCTTTCCCCTTTCACCAAAACACCAAGAAATACCTTTTCCCTTGAAGAAAAAGATCTAACGATCAAGAACGAAGAAGTTTTCTTACCTTGTTATTGAAATAATGGAAATTTATGTAATGAGTACTTTTGTTATGAACTCCTTAGCCATGAGAGGCTAAATCTCTCATGACTACTCGGTGAAGTTACGATAATGAATAAGTGTTTGGTATGATCTTGACCGCTTTAATCCTAAGCTTATGTTGCAACCCTGTTATATCCCATCTTATCTATTTTTGCTTATCAACTTAGATTATTAGTTCATATCGTATAGGTCGAAGACCGTTATGATCTATGTGGTTTTAAAGATTTGTCTATGGTCTTTAACGTCTGTGGCCGAGAAATCCACTTTCGTAAATTGATAAACAAAATAAGCTTTGATATAATAGTAACTGGATTATTTGAGTGACACATTTGGTCTGGTTAACTAAATATAAGTCTTAAGTTAACAAGTTGATTTGTGAAAACGTTTTCTGACGAGAAATCGTCTTTATAAATTAATGCCCCATCTTCGAGGTCAAATCATTTCCAACACTTATAAGTTATTTTTTCAACTATCCCAGAATGTCCATCATCTTTTATCATTGGTAAAGTAAAAATTATTTTCAAAATTGTTAAAGTTTATTTTCTTTCTGATTATTTGAACACTACTCTAATCCCTGTGGACGACCTGGTCTTATCTAAAAAGATTATACTACATACGTGGGTTATACTTTTACCCGTGTGTTTTCATATAATTATCCGGTATTTTCAGTCTTATAATTTTAAAGCTTTTGAAACACATCAACATGATTAATTTTCTGTTGACATGCCATCTTTATTAAAAAATTTAAAAAAACCTTTAGTTTATAATACTTTTAACATATACTAGATTTATAAATGCATGAAAAACAACCCGCATGACATTTTTGGTCCAGATGCTCTCATAATTGCAGCATATAGTGTATTTTTTATTAATATTTACAGGGAATAGTGATTTTGAAACAAAAAGACATGATAAGGTAAACTTATAGTTATCCTACATCGATTTTATATACTTAATGGGTGTTGAGTAATTGCTCGGTTGGGCTTGGCTGGCCAAAGGGCTCTACTCCAGAATTTTATAAAAATTTAGGTAACAATTAGAGTGCCAAGTAAAAATACTAAAATTATTGTTCTTATAATTTCTGAAGAAAATGAATGTAACAGAATTGGCATTAAAAATAGACTTTCGGCGACTCTCAACCCATTTGACCTGATTTCTTTATACTCTTTTTTTTTACGCATTTGACGTATTAGAGATAGAAATAACTGGAATGAACCCATTTGTAAGTTAAATGTTCAAATTGTTGCTTCTATGTTAAAGTTTAGGAAGATAAACAAGATCATGTTTAGCAGTAGTTGTAGTTATACAAATCACTTTGTTCATCATCATTTATTATCACTGTCAAGGAAAACATATATATATATATATATATATTCTCAAACAAAAGATTACAGAGTAGTAGAAACAATTCTATGGCTACACTCACATGGCCACTCAACAAACTACACACCATAGCCAAAAAAGAATAGATCAACCTCCAATGAGCTGATAAGAAGATAAAATTTTCATTTTTTAGTACTAGCACCCCACCTTATATTTAATAACCCGACACGACATTGTCATTTTTGTGCCTTTAAGCATATGTCATAACATGGATAAATTTGTCAACATGTATTTTTATTTTCTATGGCACACTTTGTTTTTGTTTTATATTAATGGGTTGAAACGTTTCATTCTTTCAGTTCTGTCACATATGAGGGAACACAACTACTCGTTATCTTTGAAGTCTTTGCGGGTAAAGTAAATTGTTAAATATTCATCTTTGTATAGGTCAACCTTCCTTATCTTTATACTATATGTTGTTGATTTAACTATATGATATATTGATATTTGTAGAAATAGAGACAAGAATTTGGTGTGTCAAAATTAACTGAACAATAGATGCAATGCAACCTGAAAGTCTTATGTTCATGAAAAACCTAAACTAGGAAGTTAACTCAAATCAATTCACATGTTAATCCAAAATCGTATTCCCGTGTCTCGAAATGATTTCATTTTATGGTTTTTCCGCAAAAGATGTATAAAAGTACAACAAAATAATAAAAACGATCGGTTGGAGGACGAGGGTCATGTGTTTTTGTTAGAATGAAGGAGTCAAGTAAAACTCCGAGATGGTAAAGAAGAGATACTCAGAATATTTGAATCTTAAGAAACTTTATAATTTTACTGTAATTTTTTCGTAAACGATATTCACAAAACAAGCCCGCCCATCGGACGGGCTTTGCAACTAGTATAGTATATAAAACTTCATATATAAATAGCCTTGTAAGTTTACTCACGCTAGAACATCAAAAAATAAAAAAAAAATTTATTTAAAGAGTTTTAAGCGCAAACATTTCTACCTACTTGATCCGACCAAAGCTTCAAATTATGCTACAGTAAGTTTCTATATACTTTAATTTTAGCCTAAAATCTCTAGTCATGTTAGATCAATTTTAATAAATGTTTTACTGTTATTATTTATAAATGATGCTTACCGCTTATTTTGATCAACAAAAATTGTTTAATTTAATCGAAGATATTTCTTGTGCATTTTTTTTGTAATCATTGATAGCGTAAATTCATTTTTTGCATGCATTAAAGATGATTTCTACGATGATTTTTATGTTGAGTCTTTTATGATCCGTAAACAAGGATAATTATGTGTATGGCCAGAAATGGTATGTGATGCTCATGAGAATATGATGTATGAATGACTGAATGAGTCCGTTCTTATTACATTAGGACGACGTATATTGCTAGTGAGTCGTTTGAACACACTCACGTAAGCAATGGAAGTGATGTTGCACTTACATAAAAATTTTGGGTAAAGAATATTATGAGGTTTATTATTTGAATTGTTACATGTTATGTTTCGACTCGAAAAATAGAGTCATATTTATTTATGCTCATATGACTCACACGTTCGGATTTACGCTCTGTTTTACGAATTAAAAATTTAGTTAATTCCATTATCCATTTACATAAATATTCCTACCCTTGTGTATAGCTACTTGTAGGGCGTTGTCGCCCACTCTTACATTTCTACACTCAAGTTACGAAGCAGGAATAAGTAATATGAATAAGATTGTGGAAGAATAGTTTAAATAATAAGTTTGAATGTACTTTTTGAGTTAGTGACCTAAAACTAGAAAGTTAAGATAACTAACTCAAAGACAAACACACTTTTTAAGGTCAATGCTGACATTGACCTTGGTCTTATACCCTATTCAGGATAGTTTGACTTCAGGTGGATAAGAGCTTGGACTTATCTACTTTCAAACTATCCCGCCTATTCTTCAGTCTCTTGTCTTCATGGTCTTCTAGTTGTTGGAGATCGTATGGGTTCAGTAAGTCTATTGTCACAACTCACCGAACCCATCACTTTCTTAGTTGGCTCATGCTTCATTCACTAAGAACCGCCTCACTGAATGCTAGATTCTTTCTTGTAGACTCAGGCTGAGCATCTTAAAGGTAACTCACTGAGTGACTGTTCACTGAATGACCTTTGGATGTTAAAGGTTATGTAACACTTAGGATATTCTGTATTCAAATCCAAGTAAAAGATCATTAGGCACTAAATGGGCCTAACAATCTTCCCCTATTTGGATATAAATATAGCCTAAGTGTTTTTTAGTGTGGGCGAGTAAATACAGCTTCTTCTCACATTGAGTCCTAGGAAGCTTATAAGGAATTCTGAGTTCTTAAAAACATACTTCATTGATTCAGTTACAAGGCCCTATAATCTATTGCAAAATATCATTCAAAATACATAGAAGTACTCAGTTTAGCTTGTATCCTAATGCTTCTAACTTCACCTTCTTTGACTTCAACTTTTCTTGATTAGGGTGGTTTCCAATCAATTGCCTCAGCTTCAAGCAAAACCTCTGGTTTTTAGGAGTAGTGATGTTTGAGGCCATCACTAGGTAGGTCAGTAAGGATTCAATGTCAACTTTATGGATATCATTCATTCTCTATAATGCTACATCACCAAAGACATCATTGAAGAACATATCATACTCAGGCTCTTCAATGACCATGTTGTTGAAAAATGGAACACCCTCAGGAAGACTTTTGTTGCATTCCAAGCCAGGAATTCTGATTTCAGGCTCCAATTCCATATGCTTCCTCTTCTTTCCTGAGGATTGAGATTGAGTTTGTGCAGGGGCAGAAAGAGCTGACTGAATTCCAAGTTCTCCAGGGATTTTCTTCAGTCTTTCATATCTCTTCCCTAGAGATATCATTAATATACCAACAATCTTGTTCTTCTTCTTTTTAGTGATAGGGGCCAAGTCATCTAACTTAGTGACTCTAAAGTCAGCAAATTGAAAGGGTTGTGAACATCAAGTTATCTTCTATCATTTCCTTGTAAATAGTGAGTACTGCAGCTTTGTTTTTGGGGCGAATCTTGAACATCAGTGATTGTTAGGTTTAAAGTTTGCTGGATGTGGTCCAACATATTACTTTTCAAGTCACCTTTTTCTTGAGCTTATTGTCTTTTGGACCTTTTAAGGGGGGGGTGGGTGGGAGTCTGTTCTCTGTGGGGATTTTAGCTCAACATCCTGTATCTTCTTGAACTCTTGACCACCTTTTGCACTTGCAAGTACCTTAGGATCAATCTCTACATTTGACGCTTCTTCATGTACCACTTTTATTAGCTCAGGCTTGATCATTGCTAATAACTTTGCTTCCTCAGCAGCCTTCTTGATCTTTTCCTCTTTGTCTAAGTGAGTTTGGATTTCATCATTTGTAAGTTGGCACATTTTCCCATGAATTTCATAAGGAACTCTAATTAGTTCATCAGGATCAGGACGAACAACAATTGAGGCTTTGACAAGCATCTTTGGTGATTCAATGTAATAATGGCTATTGCACTTTCCCCTTATTAGCTTTGGGAGCTACTGGTGGACTTTTAGGTTGCTCAGGTAGGGTGATGTCAATCACTGGCCCAGATGATGATCCAATGATTTTAGATTCAGGCTTAGAAACTGGAAACTCAAGAGTTATATCAGTGAGTGGTGGTCTTCAGGAGAGTTCAATTAATCCAATTTCAGGATTGGGTCTTGTTATTGGGATGATAGTTGACATTGGAATTGCTCTGGATGCTCTTGCAGGCTCATCCTTAACTATCTCAGTTCCTGCATCTTCAGGCTTCTTTGTTGTAGTGACAATTTACATTGGCTCCCCCTCAATGTAAGAGGGAGGTTTTTTTCCATACAACAACTTGCTTCTCCAAATTCTCCCCACCCTCCCTTAACAGATGCATGGACTTTAGGCTGTGTAGCTGTTGGAATAGAAGCATTGCCTGAGAGGGTAGAGGAAGACATCCCTTTAAATGCATGAAGCATCTTAGTGACCATCCCTTTGATTGAAGAGATGCCAGCTTACATAGTGACATGAGTTCTTTCAATTTTCGTGATTCTTTGATGGAAATTCAGAGAGATTTATTGGCTTTCAGGACTGGTTTGACAATTTTAGTGAGCATGGTAGAATTCTGAATGTAACCTTCAACTACCCTGAGAAGTCTTTCATTATACTCAGGCTCTTCTTTTAGTGACTTAGATATGCTAGCACACTAAGTACTCAAGGTGTTGAGAGTAGACTGAAAAGCATCCAATTTGGTGATGACCTCTAGCAGTTTGGCATTTTTAGCAGCTTAGTAAGATTGGTGACATTGCTAGAGATTGTGGTGTTAGATTCAGCCATATTTTTCATTTCTTCCTTGAGAGCAGAGTCAGCCTCAAGAGTTTCAGAGACTCTATTTAAGGATTTCAGAAGCTTGGCTCTTTCATCAACTCCTGCCTTACTGATCTTGTCAAGATTGGACATTGTTTCCTCGATAAGCTTGTCAGTTTGAGCCCTGTGATCAACATTCTCTTCATAATATTCTTCAATGGAAGCCCTGAGATCAACATAGGAGGCAACAACCTCTTCATACTTTGTCCAATTATCTTCTGCAACTTGAGCATATAGAGCTTCTAAAAAATATGTTAAAAGATTTTTAAACCAATACCTTTCGTGATTGGTGACGGGATATGTGTTATTATAAGGTCTGAAAGTTTCTGAGCATGAAGAAGACTCAGAATCAGATGCATCAGTTTCCATGGCATGAGAAGATTCAGGTTGTTCCGTGTGAGGAGTAGAAGACTGATGCTCTTCAGAGACTGGCTCTTTAGTTGAAATTTCAGTTGATGATTCTTTGGAGGGTTTAGGAGACTGGGTTTCTTCTTTATCAGTTTTTTGTATGTCTTCATCCATTTCATCTCCAGCCTCAAACATGTTGATTCCACACTTGAATAGATCTTGGATTCCTTAGTTGTGTGTAAGCTTAGTTATGCAAGGTAAATCCTACAAAACTATGATAGAAACTTTATTAAAATAATATCAAAGAACTATGCGGAATTTATCTTTGATCAATAAGAAGAATTGCAAATAGACAGTAATTCTTAATGAACACACAGATTAACAAACAAAGCTTCAATATATTAATACGAATACTCTAACTAGTATTACGATTACTGTAACAACCGGCAATTTTTGGAATTTTTAAATGACTATTTTACACTTTGACTTTTCGGGTCCGACTTGACTTTTTAACTTTTAATCTTTTATTGTCACATAAAAACGATTACCGCGTAACCGGTAATTTTTTGGAACATATTTAAATAATAAATCATATTTATTATTATATATATATCTCATGTGCAAATTTATTTTTAACTTATTTGACTTGAAAACGAAAAGATATAGGTTATTCCTAAGTTGACTTATCAAAAACGACCCGCTAAATCACGTTTTCATGACTCGGGCTCTAAATATATTTGATAAAAAACGACATTCCGGACAACTTTTTAGTTTTGCCCGAGACCCGAAAACAAGCAGAAAATGACTGAAATACCCTCGCAAAATTTTAGAAACGAGAACAACGCGTACAGACACAAAAATAATTAAATTATATTTAATTATCATTCTTTATTAAATAAAAATATTTAATAAATTATTTATCATATTATTCAGAAACGTTTGTTAAAAACGCAAATGTTCGAGTCAAAGTTGTATTTTTACGAACAAAGCTTACCCGAGACACCCAATGACTACCAAATAAATAATAAACATTTTAAATGAATTTTATAAAACGTTTATGAAAACTAGTCATGTAAATACCCATATTTTATGGAAAAATTATTCGGAACGCAATGGTGTAATTTTCGTGACTTGAATCGATCGTTAACTATCCTAAACGAGTCCCGAACTATTATATTACGAAAATTACACTTTTAGTCACTGTGAAAATAATTACACCAGTAACCCTAGACTATGTTATACTTGACATTTTTTATAACTTTCAAATATATATACCTAAATATTAGGGTTTTCTCATTTGATATACTAGGCGCCACACTCCCTCTCCTCTACAAATATCCGGCGCCGCTCCGGCCAAACTCCGGCCAGCCGCCGCCGCTGCCATCATCACCCTCCTCCATCACCAACCACCTCCGATCTACAACATCATCACCGCCACGCCGCCACCTCAAATCCATCACATCCACCACGTCATCTCCACCACTGCACCAAGCCACCTCCACAGATTCACCACAAGGGTGCGTGTGGTTTTATTAAGCACCAAAAGGGTGCGTTGATTTTTCATCAACATAGGGTGCGTTTGGTCTAAAAACGCCATAAGAGTGCGGTTGGTTTAACTTAAACCCAACAAGGGTGCGTTTGGTTGTTATAAACACCACCAGGGTGCGTTTGGTTTAACAAGAATCACCAAAAGGGTGCGTTTGGTTTAGTATAAACCACATAGGGTGCGTTTGGTTTAACAGATTTCACCAAGGGGTGCATTTGGGTTAACAGAAGAACCATAAAGGTGCGTTTGGTTTAGCAAATTGCACCAAGGGGTGCGTTTGGGTTAAGAGAAACGCAATGAGGGTGTGTTTGGGTGAGCAGAAACAACCTTTAGGGCGTGTTTGATTTATATAAATCGACTAATAAATATATTATAAGATTTTATAAATATAAAACTGGATCTAATAGTGGTTTAATGGTTAAATAGATGTGCTATTTATTATTTTGTTTAGTTTAGACATATATTGAAACTCGAGTATTTTGCAACACGGATTGATTGAAAAGTGAAAAATGTTGAATTTTGTAAAAATGAGGAAACGGCTGTTTAAACGGATTTGGTCTTGTCGAAATTTATATAATTTCTCACACTTAGTATATTTACACTAAAATTTTCTATTAGTTTAGAAAACCCGATGAACAGATGAATTTTATAGTCTTTAAGCTTATTAATTCGTATTATACCGATAACGTAGCCCGGTAATAACGAAAAAACCTATACTTTTACAAAATGAGATAATCTATTGTAGCTAAAATCTGTCAAGGAAACAAATACTAATTTATAAAATATTATTTTGTAAATTCCCGACTAGAAGGTAAAATCATAACTTTTGTAAAAGCTTTACAAACATTACATAATTTGTAACTTTTAAACGTGTGTTTACTTTTATACCAGAACTGTTATTAATTAAATTGGTGATTTTCCGAACACGTGTCGAAATGTGTGTTTTAATTATTATTCTCGCGTCTCTTATATAGTACTTTCCTTATATATAATACATGCCATGTATTATATACATTTAAATTATTCTTTCGGTTGTTTTCCTTTGTTATATAATTCACGATATGAATTATATACTTGTTCGAGTCTGTCATATGTAATATATATGGATTATATTTCATCTTGTGTTTTCTTTTCGATTGTAATATATTTAACACCACCAAACTATTATAAACTTGAAATTCTAAATAATTTTTATCAAGTGTCGCGTTGATGTGGACATCCATTAGAAACCCAAATACATTATCATAGGCTAGTGGGACTTAGCCGTTAAGATAAACCGTAACTTCTTGGTCAAGCCGTTCGGTTTCCGTTCGTGTTATGCTTAATATGTGCATTTCTGCCAATCGTTCTTCTACATCGAGGTGAGTTTATAGCACCTCTTTTACTTATTTTATAATTACTTTACAAATCTCGAGGGGAGAATACATGCTCATTACAACTTGTTTACATACTTGTTTACATACTCATACTTATACTCATTTACAAACTTGGTTACTTAATTGACATCACACTCTTTCTACTTATGGATTTAAGTATTTAAAGCTGTTTATGAATACAATGGTTATTTCTTCATTGGACACAAGTGTTTTCTGTTATCATCTCCTGTTTACGTGTTCCTAAGTAGCGATAGACCATTTTCTTGCCGAAACTATTGACACTGATTAATTACGGATTGTAAGCGTGAATGTTATAAATAGATCTATTGAGACCAATTATCCCTATCCGGGTGAGTAGCACTCACTACCCACGGGGCTCCCGATAAACGGATATATACCATGTCAAATCTCATTGGGTGTCTTGGTCAGACACCGGTAGGGCGGAATACACTTGGCATATTATATGCTCTCAAATTAGCTTCGATGTATAAAGTTAGCGCAACAGTAGATAAATTTATGTGCTACTGTATTTTGTTATTGTAGTGCTAAACATTTTGGAAATCTTGTCGTCCACTACTTTGTTGAACATTACTGATTACTAAACACTTTTTATTATACTGTGGTGAAGCAGTAGACACTATACTCTTTCAGTGTTTCCATTCTCTATGACCTCCCATAGAGCATAGTCAACCATCTAGATGTATTGTTCCATCCTCATCCTCCAAAGTACATACTCACATTGTTTGAGCATAGGCACTTTTGATGCAGCCACCATATGTACTGAGTCTTGATCCATGTCTTCTTAGCAAAGTTTCTCAAAGCAAAAAGCTCTAATAGCACTTGTTAGCTTGATCCACTTGAATGGATCTTGAATTCCTTAGCTTGTGTAAGGATTAGTTATGCAATATAAATCCTACACAACTATAGTAGAAACTTTGTATAATATATCAAAGATTATGTGGAATCTAATCTTTGATCAATAAGAAGAATATGAAATAGAACAATAATTCTAATGAACAGACATATTAACAAACAAAGCTTCAATATATTAATACGAATACTCTAACTAGTATTAGGGTTACAAAACCTTGAAGGTATAAACAACTATATGAATGACTCGTTTTTTTATACATAGAACTTTATGCCCCAGGTCCTCCTTTTATATACCAAAGAGTCCTAGTCGATTTATAATATATTCCTAAAACTTAGAATATTCTTAAATATCTATTATATAAATAACTCATACTTTATCACAGGTACGTAATCTGATCTCTATTCGATCTTTATCCTTTCTTCTGTCTTTATTCATTCTCTTTTGACAGTAGAAACTCTTTCAGCAACAGCAGTCTTAAATCTTTGAGTAGTTGTAAATTATTTATTAACAGCATTAACTTAGGTCACCACAGTAGTAACTATACACCAGCAGCATTAACTATGTACAAGCAGTAGTAACTACTTAGAATTTTCTTCAATCTTCACCATCAGTACTAACTTTACACTAGCAGTACTAACATATACTAGCAGTAGTAACTAGCAGTACTAATATACACTAGCAGTACTAAGTTACACTAGCAGTAGTAACTATAAACTAGTAGTACTAATTACTTAGCATATTTTTCATTAACTTTATGCTAGCAGTAGTAACACAAACCTTAGCAGCAGTAACTCTAAGATCATCATGAAGCCTTTTAATCCCAACAACTTTCCATCCGAAATTAGGGGGAGGGAGTACTAGATGATTTTCGATATCTTGTTGATATTTTTACAATACTTGTAGTTTAAATGTATAAAGATTTAGTGTAAAGGTATAACTTGTAAAGTGTAGGTTCTTGTTAGTTTCTTTTATTTAAAATTTGACCAACAATATTAACATGGGAGAAGTTTTATATAACTTTGAGTATTGGGTATAATAATGGGTATTTATTGAAGCGTAGAAAAGTTTTGGTGGTTCCATGAATGCCTAAACATATTTTATCGCGAAACGTAAACACTTTACGTAACCAATAAAAATAAAATGTACAAAGTTAATAATTATCCTCAAAATAACTCTCTAACACTTGTTTGACGTAAACATTTAATTGTTTGATGCCCGTTTACGTTGAATGTTAATTTTTAGCTTACGCAATTTAACTTAACTATTAAAATTAAAAGCAAACGCGTACGAGACTAAATATAAATAGTGAATTAAATGACGTCGTAAATGACCTGAAAACACGGAGTGTTATACCATATATCACTCATTTTAAGTTTGATTTTTATGTTTTTTATATCCACGCGAAGGTGTTAAGATATACTAACATGTTTTTATGGTCTTAGCTTCTCAAAACAATTTTAAAGACCCATTAACCACCTTACTAAATTCGGATAGAATATAGTTTTACCAAAACCACTTTACAAAATTTATCCGTAATATTCACAACACCTTTTATCTAACCTAATCCCTTCACCAAAGATAAAATCAACACAACAACACCCAAATCTATCTTAACTCTTCCACCAATTTGTTACAACATCATTAAGTACCATCAACGCCATACTTAGTCACTAATCTAACCTAAAACTACAACAACAAATATATTTAGTGCAAGAACACAATAAGATACTTCCATTATCAAAACCCACTTGTTTATTTTATCAAAACACATCACAAACACAAGGGTGATACTTGTTTTAATTAAATATTAATAAGAACATCAAGAAGAAATCAAATCAAAGAAAAAGAGATCAAGAAAGCTTACAAATGAAAAAGAACAAAGTGAAACCTTAGATCTTTAAATATAAACCCAAGATCTTGAAAACCCACAAAGTATTTAAGAAACCCTAACTTAGAGCTTTAGCCAAATACTTAAAACCCTTAAGAACCTTAAAGAAATGAACTAGGAAAACTTGAGATAATCTTGAAAAGGACTTGTATGATTGTAGAAGTATTGTTGATGTTTGTTTTTGGTTGCAAAATGAAAGATTTAACCCTAATGTGTGAAATATGAAGTTTATATAGTAAGCTAAATAGGGTTTTGGGGTATGCAATGTTGACTAGTCAAGACCATGTTGGCTTGGCTCATATATGTGTGTCATGGGTTTGGGTGAGCCAAGGGAGGAGGGTTTGAACTATCTTGTAAACTAGGATGACAACATGTGAGCCATGGTTAGTGGTTTTGATCCAAGAGTTAGTCAAAGTGCAACAGTTAGTCAAGATCACATGTTTAAGTCTTGAACATAAATCGGGGGTGAAAATGACACATGTGGGTGTCATTTTCCTCTCTTACACATGCATGTGCATGGCTAATACTTGAATTTTGGGTTTCTTTCTTTTGTTTTGAGGTGTAGCCGATTATAAGGAGCTAGGTGGGGGGATGAAAATTCAAATTTTTTGTCTTAAGGAGTACATAGGATAATTTTATGGGTTTACATGCAAAGGTGGTGAATTTACAGGGTTACATGCATGCACTAAATGCTAAAAATGGAAAACGTATGCGTTTAACGTAAAATTCGTAAACGTAAGTGTACATGACCTATGTAACACTTTAAAATGACCGTAACATGTATAATATGAGTAGACTATAATTAGTCCAAAGTTGGAACGCATCTAGAAACATTTTTCAGTATACGCGGGACAAGTTCCTGGTTTTAGGTCAAATTGACTACGTAAATTATAAAAATAAAAATAATGCAAGTTAATAATAAAATATTAACCTGTATAATTGTCGGGTGTCACAGTATCCCCTATGGTAATGAAATCTTAACAATTCAAGGGGATAGAAACGATGGTAGAAACGAGTCGAGATTTAGTATCATATTGTGTACCAAGACCCAGAAGCATATACAGAAAGGATGCCATGTCTTTCTGGCCCAAATCACTAAAAAGAAGACAGATAAAAATTCAGAGGAGAAGCGACTTGAGGATGTACCTATCATGCAAGACTTTTCGGAAGTCTTTCTCGAAGACTTGACAGGACTTCCACCAACCCGACAAGTGAAATTTCGAATCGACTTATTACCTGGTGTTGCACATTTAGCATGATCACCTTATAGACTCCCTTCAGAGATGCAAGATTTGTCTAACCAATTAAGATTTGTCTAACCAATTACAAGAACTTTCAGACAAAGGATTTATAAGACAAAGTTCCTTACCTTAGGGAGATCCGGTCT
>BQNB010136372.1:0-18011 GCA_026074375.1 Tanacetum coccineum
TATATTTTGTGATTATCAAAACGTAAAGATGTGAAAAAATATTAGTAATGTTTTTAGGCATTATATTTTATCAACAATACATACACACCTATAACGATGGGATAGACACATATGACTGCATTCGAACCTTAACTCAAATAAGCTAAAGAATAGGACTAGTAGTCTTTACCAAAAGTTGTAAACCAGCAAGGGCGACAAACCACATATACCCATCCATAACGATGGAATAGACATATATGATTGCATTCAATTCCCCCACTCAAGTAAAACCAAGGGTTAGGACGAAGAGTGATATAGGGTATGGATCTTCTAATCCTTTCACCAAAAAGTAATAAACCAACAAGGCAGACAAAATCACACATACATGGCCGTAACGACGGAATAGACACATGTGATTGCTCGCATCCTCATTCGAATAAAACCTAAGGGTTAGGGATTAGGAAAGGGAAATAATTGTTGTTAAATAAAAAATTTACAAAACAAATAGATTAAGTCCAAACAAATAAAGTACAAGTTGCTAGATACTTTCCCGACCATTCCCATGATAAAGACATAGAAATATATACACAAACGTCTTGATCATAGATAGACAAAAACAACCTTAGTTGGCGTTCATGTAACTGTCAACTCCCAATCATCCACATACTCTTACAAATTCAAGTGGCGATATCTTCCACTTTATACAAAACTTTACATCGTTGATTTATAACATGTATCAACGAATAATCAATCATTCAATTAATACTATCGGTTTAAGCTTTAACGAACCGACTATCTCCATAATTTCCTCCTCTTTTTTTTGAAGCGATTTTCTAATTTTTTCATATTTTTTTCAACATAAATGATACACTACCAATCTCGGTGTAGTTTCACCATCTTCACGATCATAATAACTCTGGATAATTTCTTTCATAATTCTTTATACTCGGATATACCAATAATTGTGAAAGTAGTAAAAATACATGAGTTTAACTACTTTTACATTCCCAATTGCAATGTGTAATTTTCCAACCATACCAGAGATAGATAATGACACAAGACACAGGAAATACATACTTTACACTAAAGCAGCTAGCAACTGATAAATGGACATAATCTAACAGGATAGGCTAAGATGTAAAGGTGTAACGAAACAAATAGTTGGTTAAAACAGGAATGGTTAAACAGGTTTTTCTAGGGGAATCTTACTCTTAAAATTAGAGTAAATGAAAGGTTTATACGAGGGTTAACTAACCGTGTGGTTAGTTAATAACACAACATATATATGCTTTTTGGGTGTAATCCTAGAAATTTACCAATTTAAACAAGTTACTTCATCTAAATCCATAGTACTCATTATTGTGGTCTCGAATAGATATACCAAGCCAAGTTCTAAAGTCTACAACATCACCGGCACACTCATATTTTTATGAGATTTTGGTAAATATTCGGAAACGGATAAGGCTGAATCTTCATAATATCTAATAAGGGTTTTGTATGCAGGTTATGTAACTAGTAATTTCACAAAAGTATGCTTGAATTTTTTTTAAATTTAAGCATATTAATGTGAAAAATTAGGACAAGTAGCGTTCTAATTCTCACCCCCCACTTAAATTATACAACGTTCTCGTTGTATAAAAATAACAGTTAAAAACGGGAAATAAAAGAATTAGAATGAGAAACTCCCCTAATATTTGCTCGGTATGATTCTCCATGTTGAGTTTATGAGCAAGAATGTGTGTTGTAAATGAGTCTGAATTCCAGCATGACTACAACACACATAAGATTCTAAATTATAGATACTTCACCAACGTTGTCGATTTCTTTCCAGCGAGGTCTTGTGTAAGATACAAGAAAACCATGCAATTCTATCTCGGGTAATCTATGGTTAATAAAAAAATAAAAATTAAAAACTATACAGGAAGTCGATACGCCGTATCCCAAAACCAGGATACGACGTATTTAAACCTGTAGAAAGTATCTAAATACGGGTCAGTCTGCCAAATACGCCGTATCATATAATGAATACGCCGTATAGACAGAACTGACAATAATGTTGTAAATGTAAAAAAATAAAAGGATTGATAACGTACAGACATTTAATATGTCGTATGGTGTGGAGCGGATATGCCGTATTGATGTCTGGGAAGACAGACTCGATAAAAATAATTAAAAACAGTTTGGGTTTTCTCCAGGGAAGAACTTTTCTTTACAGTGAAGTCTTTAAGTTAGACTTTTCTTCAGGCTCCACGTTGTATCTCTTTGAATATGCTATCACTCTTGTTTTGGTTTTTGATCTTGAGTCCATAATACATCAACAAACGTGTTTGCTAAACTTACTGCCAGGCTTCATTCTCTCTTACAAAAGTGAACCAAAAGTGTCATACCATAATATACATCAAAAAGATAAAAGCAGTTAAAGTTTACATACATCATGATAATAATATACAGTACATGTATGTTTAAACATTGGATATGATCGCGCCAGTTGGTCAGTAAACGTTTTTCTATTACCATTGTGGATAGTGATTAACCATCAAACCTTCTTGCTTCCACACATGAAACTTTGCATAATGGTTCTCTAAGAATGATATCTCCCATGTCTTGATCTCGGTAGCCTTCCATAGTTTCCACTACTGCAAAATGAGTTACAACAGAAAAGTTTTCGACAAAAATAGGTATATTCATAAAAGCTCTAACTACGTTCTTTCCTTTGTATTCAACTTTGTCCTTCATTATCGAATTGTAGAACTCCCTAGACAATCATCATTATCGGACAAATTGGGAAGTAGAATTTAGCATTTATATGTT
Source organism: Tanacetum coccineum (assembly GCA_026074375.1). Taxonomy (NCBI): domain Eukaryota; kingdom Viridiplantae; phylum Streptophyta; class Magnoliopsida; order Asterales; family Asteraceae; genus Tanacetum; species Tanacetum coccineum. The sequence goes on from BQNB010136372.1 coordinate 2,791, forward strand.
CACGCAAAACCTATATGTTTGAAAAATCTTAAGTTGTAGGCACAATCATTATGGATCTTCCGGTCAAAGTCACAAAAACTAGGGTACTCGTCAAAACTTTCATTATTTCTAGTCTTGATTGTGTCAATCATGGGCTAATCAATTACCTTACCTTCCTCAATGATGGGCATCAAATCATCAACTTGGTCTCTCCTAAGTTCTAAAGGTACATTAAGATCATTTAATTCTACGTAATCTCCATATAAAGGGTCTAATGATCTATTTAGCACCAAAGTCTTTCTCATTAGCCTAACTTCTAAATCAAGATCCATACGTTCTCTTAAACTTAACATGTAGACCTTCTTAATCAAACTACTAGCAAGTTTCATACTTTTAAAAATAATTTTCTCATCCCCTACCCTCAAAGTAATCTTTCTTTTTAACACATCAATCTTAGGGTGGGCGGTAGACAAAAATGGTCGCCCGAGGATCAAGGGCACTTTGACATCCTCGGGCGCATATATAGTATTATGAAGTCTACGAGGAAAACAAACTTACCAATCCCTACTAGTACATTCTCAGTAATTCCTTTTGGATATTTCACTGTCTTGTCCGCTAATTTAACCGTCAACTTAGTGTGAGCTAATTTGCCTAAACCTAAGTTAAGGTAGGTCAAGAGAGGCATGACACTTACGCTAGCTCCTAAGTCAGCAAGGGCATTATTAAAGCAAACATTATTAATATAGCAATTTAAAGTGAAACTTCATGGGTCTTTCTCCTTTCGGGGTATGGAGTTATCGATATGTGAGGCTTCACATGAGTTAGCTTCCAAGAATTGCGGTTCATACGATCAATTCTTATCTATCATAGTAATAATCATTACAAAACATCTTAGAAACAGGAATAGTCGTTTCGTTTGAAATTCGAACCATCGGCTTTATACATGTTGGGCCAATACGGCGTATTGGAATGATCCGATCGGACGTTATCGATGTTTATATATGCTTCAATGTTGTCGCAGATCACTTGACATGATCCCTGGGTGTGGTTTTTTAGTAGAGAGGGTAGAATTCCAAATTCCGCTTTTCATGTTATACATACCTTGTTACATTTGCCGATTTGAATCTCTATAATTTTAATACGAAGCTCATTTGGTTCCTGTTGGCAGGTCAGTAAATAGCCCGAATTTCCTTGTCATGTTTTTTATTATTTTTTTTCCTCTCTAGTTCTTTTTATATAAGAGTTTTCTTATTATCTTTGTTTTTCACTCAATAAATTTTCTCAGTGATTCTTCCATTGATTGTCTTCGTTCTTGATACGAAGGATTTGCATTGTTTCTTTGATAGAATCCCAAAGCTGCTGCTCTATATCCCTCTCCTTGAAAAGGTGCACCAAATTGAGTATAATAAGATTCTTTAAGGGTTTTACCTTATTCTTTGAGTGGAAAATCTCCTGGTTGTAGTGGGTCTTTTAAATTGCTTTACATTCCACTTGGGCAGCATAAACTTTTTCATTCACCTTCTTGAATTCTCTTCTAAAATTGTTGAGTTGTGCTAAAATTGCAGCCAATCCGTTAGAAGTTTTAGTACTTCTCATCCTAGATGTTCCATTGTGCTATTTTTGAGAATATTCAGCCATTTCTTGGATGGCTACTTTTGCATCGGCAGCTGTCTTAGTTGGTATGGCACCTTTTTGATGTCAAGAATTTTCTAGTTGGAATACAATACAATAAATTGTAAAACAAGACCACCTCATGCATCTCTGTCAAGTAGTGTTGAGGGCACTTCATCAAGAGTTCTTTAGATCTCTCCCATGCTTGGTAAATAGTTTCATCGGGTTCTTGCTAAAGTTGTTGATCTCCTCTATTTTCTTTGCAGTTCGAGCAGGTGGGCAATACTTGCTTAGAACTTTGTCTTAAGATCTTCCTACTGTTTTAACCGAACAGCCAGTCTTGTTTCTTAGCCAACGACTTGCGCGATCTAATTCTGGGACTAAAGGATACTCTTATAACACACAAGTATTTTGGAATCGATCTTAGGGATTAGAGAGAGAGAAAGGTGGTTGGATGTACACTTCGAGCGAGAATGAAAGAAAAGACATATTAGATTCATGTGATAAACAATGAATAAACCCAACACCCTATCCTCGCATGGAACGGCGTTTATATACTTACAATATTTGGCCAGTTAGGCTTTTACCATCGGGCTTTTAGCTTAACTAGCAACTAATAAATTTCCAATTTTTACTTTAAGAGCTATCATAACGATTTAATAGATGTGACAGTTAATTCTTCGTTTTAACTTTGCCATCTTGTGAACTTGTGACTTCTGGACCGACATGCTCATACCTTTCTTGATTTGTTGACTTGAAAAGCTTTAATGTTGCATCTTTCTTGAAATTATTTAACTTTAATACTTCGTCACTTTGAGAAAGACGTTCGGTATCAGAGTGACGGAAACTTCTTTGAAATTATTTGACTTTAATACTTTGTCACTTCAAGAAAGACGTACGGTATTAGAGTAGCGGAAGTCTTGAAACATGTACTTGAGCTTTCATGATGTCTTTATGTTTGTCGGTCGGGTATGAGCATGTGGTTTAGAATCTTGTGAGTCAGTTGGAATCAGGTACCTTCACCTCCATCTTTAAGTATCATGCATTAAAACAGTTAGCAATAAAGCGGGGGGACGAATATGGCTTTGTCATTCGCCCGTGTTTGGTTGGAGTAACCTTTGAATCTGTGAGGATCGACCTGTGATTAGGTAGATTCAATTTAAAAAGAATCTCCTTAACAGGATTTCCAGCTGAAATATCGAGTCTTTCTAACACATGTGTATCAGATTCATCAAACTTAGCATGTTCTCGTTATCGGAACGTCTCAAAGCAGACAGCATGATAAGAGTGAACCAGCGAGTTACTATCTCATCGATTAAAAACATTGATATGAAAATCAATCGACGTGTCACTTGCTAAAGTGGTTTTGTGACACATCGAGAGTGTTAATCATTTCAAAATTCATCATCAATCGTCAATTCATAACCTGTAACAAGTTTGATTCGTATAGAATCACACCATCGTTTCTTTCCCGTTGTCACAAGTTTGATTCATATAGAATCTCATAAGTCACCTACCACAAGTTTGTTTGATGTTGGCTCAAGCAGGATTTCCATCTTCACCATGAATTATATCACTCGGATGTTCTGGCAGAATCACAAGGATAATGCGTAGGACTCTTAGTATATTTCTCGTTATTCACATTATGTGAGATAGCAAACATAATTTTGACAAGTGTCCTAATGAGATTTATGGATGATCTCTTTTGGCTCTAGACTCAATAGTGCACTTTGATTTTAGTGATCGGAGGCTGGAGCGGACTGCCACCTTTTCAATATCAACTAACTCGGAGTGAGAAAGTTGATAGAAATGCGTGTAATCTCCGTGAGAAATGAAACAAGAGTCTGTTGAGAGACCTTGAGTGGCTAGGGAGGGTTGTGCTTAGCGTCACTGGGTCTATGATTGTCTTCAATGTCAGACAACACCTTAGTGTTTCCGACCATTTATGTATTGACCCGGTTTCTGCCTAAGTGTATAGAGGGCTTCTTTCTTTTCACCCTTTATCATTACATTTCTTTTTCATTCTTCAACCCCTTCAGCGCTTACCAAGACTTCATAACTAACACCTTGTTGGGTTTATTCAAGTGCTAGCTCCATCTTAGTCGGCACTTTTCCTGATTCTTACTTTTTCTCCTTTTGTATCATACCTAAGGACTTCTACACTAACTAGTGGATATCCCTGGGTAGATCCCTCCGGTTCTGGCTGGATCATGGGATTTGAATACCTAAGCCTATCCGCCTTATAACTCTATAAATTTAAGTACATGGTCAGTCTTTTAGGTATTTCATCACAATCCATCCAAAATCATTAAAAAATTTCAATCAAAGTGTTTGATATAAATATCAAAAGATTTACACTTTGAGATTTTTTCATTATCACTAAAAGCTCCCCCTTAACATGTGCATCGATATCGTAGTACATGCTAAGTGTAGAGTGTACTGAGTCCATTTTATATGATCACATTTCGATACAAGTTAGATTCAGTTTAATCACATTTTCTCCCCTTATCCAAAATGTTAATCCCTTGATATTTTGGATATCAATTGATTAAACGTCCGGGGACAAAATGTTACAGAATAACTTATAGGAACATTTTAATGCTCCCCCTCAAATTATGAGGGATATGATATAGTGTTGAGTACGAAATTTTGAAAGATTTTGAATTTTGTGAAAAATTCTTGAAAAATCATCGTACTCGAACACCACATAAGCCTAAGTCTTTTACTACTTATGTACATATTCACATGTTTATTATATACGAAGATTTGACCTGAATGATGAGAACATCATATGATGAAATCATATGGTCCTTTATAGCAGCCGTAGGTCTCCTTCGTATAATCTCCCACCAACAACCTTTTCTAAGCTCCTCATTAACCTTCTTTCTTTCAAGAAGTTTTCAATCTGATCTTTCTCTGTCCAAGCACTCTTCGACATTGCTTCAACTTTCTTTCCAAGTTACGAAAGTCTTTGCTTCAAACTTCGAGTATGAAACAGATTCAGATACATATGTAACTTGAGCTTGTGAGGTTGGTGATGTCGGTGTTGATGTTGTCTTAGCTTCCCCCTAAACCAGCAATCCTTTCTTGAGTAGATTCAAAACTTTCTTGCAAGCCGCATCAAGCAGTCTTGATGTATAAAGCCCAAATATCCGAAGTACACAATTAACCCTTTCAAGAACTTGATACCGCAACACCAAAGTCAATTAAGTCCCGGATGAGCGCATTTATCTCTTCAGGATAGCAGATGATATAAATTGTAACACCAAAGTCAACTAAGTCCCGGATATCACAATTATTCCCACTTAGTCGAAATGAAAATACCTAAGTCAACTAAGTCCCAAATGTACTCATTTCATTTGTAGAATACTAATTGACTTAAGGAATCATCATACCTATGTGTACCTCTTTTATCAAATACTTCTACTTCTTTTAAGAATAAGCTTAGGGATTGACCATTTGAGGAAGCATTAATTGAATCAGAAAGAACTTTTCTCACGTTTTAAATAATTATACTCCTAACACTTCCCCCTGGGGACTCAAATGATGCATGCTGGCTAATGATGAGATGTCTCTTCCACCATGTGATTGAAATAGTGCACCTCTAAATCTCTATAACCATTATCGGGGGTGTGGGGGGAGCACTACGAGGCGGAGTGGGGAAGCGAAAGTGGAAATGATGGAGAAGACTCGGGGGGTTGTGGGGGGGGGGGGGGGGGGGGGGGGGGGGGGTTGGGGGTGGTTGGGGGGGGTGTGTGGTATATATATATGGGGGATGTGCGGGGTGTAGGGGGCGGGGGGGAAATACGGCGGGTGGGGGGGGGGGGGGGGGTGGGGGGAGGTGGGGGGGGGGGGGGGAGGGTGTGGAGGGGTGGGGGGGGTGGGGGGGGGTGGGGGGGGGGGGGGTGGGGGGGGGGGGGGGGGGGGGGTGGGGGGGGGGGGGGGGCGGGTGGAGGGGGTGTGGGGGGGGGAGGGGGGGGGGGGGGGTGGGGGGGGGGGGGGGGGGGGGACACAGGGGGGGGGGGGGGGGGGGGGGGGGGGGTGGAGGGGGGGGGGGGTGGGGGGGGGGGGGGGGGGTGTGGGGGGGGGGGGGGGTGTGTGGGGGGGCGGGACCCGGAGCGCCCGCGCGGGGGGGGTGGTGGGGGTGGGGGGGGGGGGGGTGGGGTGGTGGAGGGTTGAGGGGGGGGGGGGGGGGGGGGGGGGGGTGGCAGGGGGGGGGGGTGGGTGGGGGGGGGGGGGGGGGGGGGGGGGGGTGGGTGGGGGGTTGGGTAGTGTGAGTGGGGGTGGTGGTGGTGTGGGGAGGTGGGTGGGATTGCACTGGGGGGGTGGGTCGGGGGGGGAGGGGAGGTGGGGGGGGCGGGGGGGGGGCTGGGGGGGGAGGGGGGGGGGGGGTGTGTTGGGGGGTTGGTGGGGGGGAGGGGGGTGGCGGGGGTTGGGGGTGGGGGGGTGGGGGTGGGGGTGGGGGGGGGGGGGGGTGGGGGGGGGTGGGGGGAGGGGGGGGGGTGTGGGGAGTCTGGTGAGGACCGGGGTGAAGTGTGGTTGCTGGCCATAATCATTGAAAAGACGCGGGTAGGGGGGTTATAATAGGCGGCGGGTGTCGGGATTGGCGTGGGTTTGATAGGGTGGTTGGAGTGAGAGGAGATACCAGAGGGTGGGGAATGTGGCCTTGTATGTGGGGGGTGCAAAAAGGGCGTGATTTGTTGGGGGGGAGGAGAGGGGGGCGGGGGTGGGGAGGAGAGATAGAGGTCATCAAAGTTGAGAAGTGGGGTGGTGTTTGGTGGTGGGGGGGTGTTAGGGTGGGGGTGAGGGGAGTCGGGGGTGGGGTTGTTGGTGTTTGTTGTTTGGGTTGGGGCTGGTGGGGGTGGTGTGGTTGGTTTGTGTAGGTGGGTTTGGGGGGGTGTTTGGGTGGGTGTGGACTCTAGGTAGGTGGTGGGGTGTGGGGGGGGTGGTTGGGGTGTGGTAAGAACAAACCCCTTGTAGATAAGTGTGTTGGCTAAACAATAGTGCTATTTACATACTTCCAATGGGGGGTGGGGGGGGTGTAGGGTGGGTGGGGGTGGGGGGGTGGGGTTATGGGTTTGGTTGATTTGTGGGTGGGGGGGGGGTGGTGGGTGTGGTGCTGTGGGTTGGGTGGTGGGGGTTTAGGGTTTGTGGGGGTGGGGGGGTGTTGGTTTGGGTGGGGTGGTTGGGGGGGGGGTGGGGGGGTGGGGAGGGGTGGTTGGGGGTGGGGTGGGTGGGTGGGGTTGTGGTGTGGGTGGGGGAGAGTGGGGGAGGAGGGGGGGGGTCTGGGAGAGGTGTGCGGGTGGTGTGGGATGCTGCATGTGCTAGGGGGAGGGATAGTGAGGTGGTGTAGACAGGCGGAGGGGGGTGTTTGTTGAGTGGGTTTGTGTGTTGGTGTGGTTTGTTTAAATGTTTTTTGGTTGGTTTTTCTTTTTGTGGAGTGTTGTTCGTGTGGGTTGGTGGGGGGGGTGGGGGGGGGGGTGGGGCGGGCGTCTGTGGGGTTTGGGGTGGGGGGGGGTTATTTTTGGTGAGGGGTTGGTTGGAGGTTGGTTTTTTGGTGAGGTTATGGTGTGTTTATGTTTTGTGGGTTGGGGGGGGAGGTGGTGTGGGTTTGTTTGTTTGGTATTGGTTGGGTGTGTTTTTGGGGGGGTTAGTGTTGTTTGGTGGGTTGGATGGGTTTGTCGTGTTGATGGGATGTGTGGTTTTGGGCGGATTGTGTGTGGTGGTGTTTTTAGGGGTGCTGGTGTGGTGGGGTTTGTTTTAGAGGGGGGTGTTTGTGTGTGGTGGTGGTGTGGTTTTTGTGGTGTGGGTGGTGGGGGTGGGGTGGTGGGTGATGGGGTTTGTATGTAATGTGGGGGGAGGGTAGGTGGATTGTGGGGTGGGGTTTAACGGGGTGTGCGGGGGGGGGGGTGGGGTTTGTTGTGTTGGTGGGTGGTGGGTGGGTTGGTTTTTTTTGAAGGGTGGGGGGGTGGGGGTGAGTGGTTGGGGGGGGGGGGTGGTGGCGTTTTGTTGTGTTAGGGGGGTGGGGGGGCTTGGGGTTGGGGGGCGTGTTGGTTGAGGGAGGGGGGGTGTGGTTTGGGGGTAGTTGGGGGTGGTGTGTGTTGTTTGTTTTTTGGGTTTTTGGGGGTGGGGGGTGGGGGGGGAGGGGGGGGGGGGGGGGGGCGGGGGGGAGGGGGGTGGGATGGGGTGGGGTTGAAGGGTTGGGCGTGGAGTGGGGGGGTCGGGGGGGGGGGGGTGGGATAGTGGGGGGGTGGGGTGGTTTGGTGTTTGGGGGTATTGGTTGGTGGGGTTTGGGTGTTGGTTTTGGGGGGGGGGGTGGGGGTGGTGGGGGGTGGGGTGTTGTTTTTGTGTTTGGTAGGTTTTGGGTTTTTGGGGTGTGGTAGTGGTTGGTGGGGGGGGGTTGGTGGTGGGGGGGGATTGGGCGGTGGTTGGGTGGTTGGGGGTGGGGGGGTGGGTTTTTGTTTGGTGTGAGGGATGTTTGTTAGGTTTGGGTGTGGGGTGGGGCGGGTCGGTTTGGGGTGTGTGGAGTTGGTGGGAGTGTTTGGTGGTTGTGTGGATGGGGTGTTGGTGGGAGTGGGGGTGTTTGTTGTCTGTTTTTTTCAGTTGTTGGCGGGAGGGGGGGTTGGGTGGGTGTTGTTGGTGTGTTTTGTGGTGGTGTGGCGTGGGGTGGGGTGTGGTTTGTGGGGTGTGCATTTGTTTGGTTTTGGTGTTTGTAGTTGTGGTGTTGGTTAATTGTTGGTTGTTTGTGTGTTTTGTTTTTGGTTTGGGTTGGGTTTGGTGGGGTGTGGGGTGTATTAGTGGTGGTTGGGGTGGGTGTGGGGGGGGGTTTGTTGGGGGTGTGGGGTGTGTGGGGGAGGGGGTTTGGGGGTGGTGTGTGTGGGTGGGTGGGGTGGTGTGGGTGGTGGTGTGGTTGGGGTGTTGTGGGTGGGGGGGTTGTTTTTTTTTGGGTTGGTGTTGGGTGGGGTGGTTGGGGGGTTGTGGGTTGGGGTTGATGTTGTTGGTTTTTGGGGTTATGGTTTGTTTGGGTTTTGTTGGTTGTTGTGTGTGGTGGTTGGTGGGTTTGTCTGGGGTTGATGGGTTTGTGTATTTTGGGTGGTGTGGGTTGTATGAGTGGGCCGGTTGGTGGGGGTGGGGTTGTTTTTGGGGGTAGTGGTTTGGGTTTGTTGGGAGGGGGTGGGGGGTGGTGTTGTTGTTTTGGGGTTGCTTTGTTCTTATGTGTTTGAAATTAGTGCAGCCCTAAAGTATTACAAGATAAACCCTGATATATCCTTCGGCTATGAACCTTTGTCCTCCCGAATGGCCTAAAATCAAGAAGGCCAATTGACTTCAATCACGTTGTACTTGTTGGTACGTTCTAGAGTAATCTACTATTCCTTCCCCCATGTGGATTCTGATACCCTCGGAATCAGGCAAACGTTGTACGCACAAATCTTTGAGAAGTGTTTGAGAGAATTAAAAAAGCATAAATTATTTCCGAGAGAATCAACTTCAAGGATTTAAAACTTGAAATATTCCAAGCATTCATAAGTCTTTAACAAACAAGTGTTGGCAATATTGATCAGATGCAGTTTAATGAATCTGAATTCCCTAAAGTCTCAAAAGCAAATAAGTCGCATAAAAGATTTATAAACAATCATACATCTACAGCTCTTTGTAGTTAATATAAATTAACTCCCCTTGAAATAATATTAGTCATTATTACAAGAAACTTTATCCGTATTATTCCTATGACCTTATTCTGAAAGACAATTTTTAAAAGAGATTATTGGATGACACTTCTCCCCCTCAATAATGACCTTCGTATCATTAAAAGTTTTGTCATTGTTTGGAGTGTCGTATTGTCTTTGAAAATCTTTTGTGATTAACTAAAATACTGATTCATTATGGAAGACAACTTTTTACCAATAAGAAATACGATTTCTCTTATTTTGACCCAATAAGAGCACCGACACTACCACTTATGAAATATAGGAAGCCCGGTCTGAAGCAAATAATTACACAATCCTTTGCAGGTCATAGAGTAGACCATGCCCGAGATAAATTCCTGTTTAGGGTTTTTTTTTAGGGAAAAACAACTGTCCTCTTTAAAGTGACATGTATTCCTCAAGTAAAAGCTTGTACTATCTGAAAAAATAGCAAGCCATATGACATGTTTTGAAAACATGAACATTTGCACGAGACTTTATTTATGTCCACGTACCGTTATTGAAAGACATTTCTAGGGAAGTAAATAATAATTCGTTTGCAAAGACATCCAATGAAAAACTTTTTTTTTTTCGTATTTTTTTCTCATTTTTTAATTTTGGTATTTTGTTTTTATAAAGTTTTATAAAATAAAATCCTTTTTTGTTTTTCTGATTATATTTTTCTCTTTTGTTTTTATAAAATTTTATAAAAATAAAAAATAAAAATAAAAAATCTTTTGTGTTTTTTATGATTTTTTAAGTATTTACTAGGATACAAGAAGATTTCTCTCTTTGAAGATAAAACACAACTTGAAGATACAACTCTTTTTTTACTTTGAGGAGCGGGGCCTGAAGTGTTTCCTACAACACCATTATCATAGAAGCACGGTGTGAATCTGAATTAAATCAACACCATTGCCCTTGTTTTCTCCTCATACATAAATCCTGAACCCTTGTTTACTGATATATCCACTTTTTTTCAGCAAACAAACTTCGAGTCTTTCTTTTCATGGGAAGGAGATTGGAAAATGTACCTGCACTTAAGTTAAGAGTACCTGCACTGACATTGAGAGTTTGATCGCATTTTATAAGGGTTATGATATAATCATTTTAAACCATTTGGACTCTCCAATCAACCTTTGTTTGCAAGATGTGAATGTCTTTCAGTTGAACCCACTTAAAGACCAGCAGTGTTAAAAAATCTCCCACGTCGTATACACCTAAGGGGAGTCTCTAGAGTGTTTGTTTTCTCATGCACAACGGAAGACTTATTGGGAGAAAAACTATGTCCTGTAACGATCTTCCTACTAGGTTTCTGAGTGTGACTCGTTGGATCTATCTTACGGGTTTTATAGAGACTGTATCTATCTTATTTAGGGTTGAATCTTAGCACGAGAATTCACTTCTTTCAGGAATTTTGATCGACAGCATCATGATTTAGCATTAAAGACACACTTTGACAAGTTGACACGACAAAGTTTATTGAAGTCAGAGAAGGGACTAGAATTCCTAGAGTGATCTGCTTTTGAACACTACCAGTTGGTCATTGTGGCAACTACTCTTAGATGTTGCAAAACCCTAGATGTTTATTATGCTCCTAGGTTTTGATTTTGCAACTCTTATAGAGTTTTTGGATTAGCAGATGGCATTACACTAGTGTTGACTTTCTAGCTCTTTCTTGTGTCTTTTCTTTGCTTTCCTCTAGATAGGTAATTATAAATCATGTCATTTGAACAAATCTTGGCAAGTTCTTTAAGAACTATTCCAGAATGACTGAGATGCACTCATAATGATTAGTTTAGCAAAAGCAGATTCTCTTACCCTTAGGCAAATAATCGTTGAGTGACTTTTGACAAACTTATTCACATCAACTTGGGAGGCAAACCGTGGTTTTGAAAAATTAGGTCGTTCAGATTTAAACGCATTCGATTGTCTAACAACTGATTGGTTTCTGGGTGGTTGTAAAACCGGTTTCCCCAAGATTGATGGTTTTGCAAACTTAGTATCCACGCTAATTTCATTTTAACTTTCTTAATTCGTTTTTTATCGCTACATCCAAAAACCTTTTCTTGAATATAGAGCCCTTTAATTCACATTTTCAACGTCTTACCTATATTAATTTAGCATCATGAGTCATTATGTCTTTTGGCTGAACTCATGTGCGTATTTATAGGAATCGTAAAAAGATCGTATGTAGAGTCTGATTTAAATGCTCATATTCCTTATGCAACTTCCCAATATCTGCAAGTATTATTAGCCACACTATGCTTCCAATTCGATATTGATCTTTTCAAGTACCCCGTAGAGCTAAATTTCCTTATGTTAATCTTGGTTTTAATAATTTGTTTCATTCAAAATTTTGACCAATGTTGCCCGACTTTTACGCGCGCTTGATATTGCTATTTTAAGTTCCATGTTAACACAATGTGTTTCCATCTTGAAAAGAGGTCATGTTAAAGTGTTTGCACGGTCTTTTGAGAAAAATATTTTTCAGACCTCGAGAGAATGGCGTTTTGAAAAATTCCGATGTCATAGTTATCAAATGATAATCAAGTAAAGGACATGAAACTTTGACATTTTTCAAGTATTCTGTTGTTCAATCTCTCTCCTTCCTATGACACATATTGTTGAAATCAGGAATGGTATTCTATCAACCTTTTTCCAACAATATGTTTCATAAATGGTTCATATGCACATTATGTTGTTGTTCATATAGCAAGAGAATCAAGTTGAGAGCAGTCAATTGTACCTCAAGCTAAATGGCTGTTGTCATTCACTGGAGTGATATGCTGCATCCTCAGCATTGTGTATATCTTTCCCTGGATCTGCTGCTTGAACATGCCTTTCTGATTCTGTCTCATTGCTTTCCTGTAACAACCAAACCACATCTATTGCTTTGCTCAGAATACCACCTTTCCCTCTTTAGACTGCATCACTCCTATCATTCACACCTTTACTGTTGATTTTCTCTTTATGCTGTGCTCTTCATCAACAGAACTCTTAACGGATTCTAAACGATCCCTATTCCAGGTCATTTTTTTATTCTATTATCTCCGACTTTATTTCTATTTTTCATTTTAAACAAAGTTATTAATTTTACGTACCCGATTTAGTAAATTTTTCTCGTTTTTTAGCTTGCTGAAGCCGTAATTAGAAATCTATTCCTCTTCGCATCTAAGGTGAATGTAATAATCCATAATATCCCCCGATGAATTAAATGTCTCCTCATTTTCATTTTCCGTTGTGATTCGCGTTTACGTAAATTCTTGCTTAAAACTCGCGTTTTACCTTAAACCTTACTTTTATTTAATTTATACTTACACTAAACTTTTATAAACTAAAAATAAATTTTTTTTTATTTTTTTTCCCTCCCCAAGGCCAATGGCCGGCTTCTCCAAACCCACACATAAACCCACTTTACAATTTTCTATAAACCTAATTATACAACTCATTTTCCCCATACATGCAAGTAACCCTTCATTTCTCACCATTTCAAAAATTTTCTCTCCTTCCTTCTTCCTCCCCATTGCTGCCGAACACCCTAGCACCACCACCACCATCCTCACAAAATTTTTCTACTCCTTTTATCCATTATAACACCATCCCAAGGTCTCTTGCAAAGTTTGGTAGTTTTTCTTGAAGATTTGAAGTAGTTAGGGCTAGTTTATTGAGGTTTTCTTGAGGGTTTTGATTGGGGTTTTGTTAGAAGGGTATTATCATCATTAGAAGAAGGTTAGAAGATTGTTAATCTTGTGTTACTTTGGTTCGAATTCAGCCAACACAAGAGAAGGGTGTTCTTGTTTGATTCACTAGCCTAAATCTCTCTTTTTGTAAGCCCTAATATTTCTTTTGTTAGTCTTATCTTTTATTTCTTGTTATCTTTAATTTTAATCCATGAAAATGGATGATTAAGTCTGTAAATATTATATTTTTTATTAGATCTTGAGGGTGTTTTAGATTAGTGTATGGATTGGGTTAGGTCTTTTATATTAAAATAAGTTTACAAAAGGTTTTATAATTGAAATAATGGGACTGTTAGAAAACAGGGTAGCAAAAACGTGGAGGGTGGGTGGATTTTCTAAAAATATTTTGCCTAGAGATTATGATTAAATTAAATGGATGGAAAGATACATGTCTTAGCATCATAGGATAGTTGGATGCTCAACCAACTCCTAGGGATGAGTGAGTTATGGCCAAAAAAAAACACGAAAAAAGTCAAAAAAAAAAATGTCTGGACATGTGTATAGAATACGAGTTAAACTCCAAATGTTTGCCATAAAATAATAGATCTTTTTGACTGGTCATAGAAACAACATAAGGAACCTCGTCCTTGACCTTCACCTTATTGCTATTTTGGGTTTGGGATTTATGGCCATTTTAGTAAAGGGTAAAAATTTTACTAACTTTCTGTTTTGGACAACCAGGGGTAAAATGGTCTTTTCACATAGTTATGGAACTTTATAAATTATGAGACTTACATTTATGGAAACTAGACTCAAATAGCTTTCCAGGGGTGAAAGCCCCACATATAGAACATTATTGTGAGCTATGAGATAGAGTCCATAAGTCAAGTTAAAATCAGAAACTGAGTTTTCACGTCTAGTCTAAAAATTTAAAAACGTATAGTACACCGTGATAAAATAAAAGTTAGAGGCCGAAACTTGGTAGATGTTCATTTGCCTATAAGACCAGGTCACAAGTCAATTTGGGATTAAAAAGGACTTGGGGAAGTCCTAGTGGAATGCCATACTTATCTCGGAAACACATCTCATGATCACATGTTTAATTTTTACGTATTGTTACTTTCTACGTACTAAGTCGCGTCACGTCTTTTAGGAGGTGCGTAGGAGTACTTCCCGCTCGTTCAAGACTTGTTATACTTCTGATTTAAGTGTTCTTACGGTGAGTTCATAGCCTCGCCTTTCAACTTTTAAACTATATTTATAAACCCCGCGAGGGAGATACATGCTTGTTTTATAAACTGAACACAAGAAATTTTATGGTATGCTGGACCCGAAAATGAGATTAATTGCATGAGTAGCTATTGCCAAAAGACCCCACATCATGAATTTATCGATCATCATGCATATTCCTGAAGCATCATCATGCATTCGCATTCTCATATAAATTATTATTCATATAGTAATCCTTATTTATTTTACGCAATTTGCAGATTATCATGGCCAACCTACCCCCAAACAATAACGAGTTCGCGCTAGCTGCGGAGGCAGCACCAGACAACATGAATGGTTGGGTTGAAGAGGAAGACCCAGAAATGGAGGAGGAGGAGGAAGATCCGGAAGAAGATCTGGAAATGGAAGAAGAAGAGGAAGAAATGGATGCTGACGAAGAATGGGACGGCCCAGAGTGGATATTTCCTTATCAGGGGGCGAACCCACTTTACCCTCCGCCACCTGCATCTGACTTTGAGCCTGAGGCTAAGGCTGAGGCTGAGGCTGAGGCTGAGGCCGAGGCTGAAGTTACACCCATACCACCTCCTGTTCCTGCTAATCCTGTACCTGAGGCTGTTACCATTGGTACTGGCAGACTAATACCACTTAAGAGACTATTCATTGACACTCAGGTTTGGACAGGATCTTCATCATCTGTTGCCGCTGTTGGTCATAACCCCGAGGATCTCACTCTGAGTCACATTAGGAGTGACCTGGATGCACTTCATCGCAGGGTTCGGCATATTGAAGAGGATGATGTGCGTGCCGATAATAAACGACTGAGGATGATGTTAGACTGCAGTGAGAACCGCACTAGGGATGCTTGGAGAGAGCTCGATCGGGCAACATGGCATTACCATCACTTGAGGCGTTGGTCTATTACGGTTGAGAATCTATTACCACCGCGTCTGTAGTATCAAGAGCCACCATATGCTCTACCTGAGGCTCTATTAGCTCCAGTTACTCATAATGACCCTAGGGATCCGTATGTTGC
>BQNB010136373.1:0-18011 GCA_026074375.1 Tanacetum coccineum
TAAACATAGACTTAAATCCTTGTTTTATAAACTTGAATTTGATGTTTAAAATTAATCTAAAGAACCAAAAGGATCCTGACAGTATTAACTTAGGTTAATACTGCCTTGAGCCAAACACCCCTTTAGAAAATTTAAAATCATATTTAGCTTATAAACTTGAGAAATAAGAATCAAACTTCAAATACCAGATGGTGAAAAGCTTATATCAGACCTAATGAACAAATTTCAACAAACTAATAAGCAGAATCAATAAACTATAAGCTAATGCTAATATTTTTGGTTTTTTAACTGTTTTATATCAAAGACATGCAAAATGAAATCTATACTAGCAAATGAACATATTAAGCATCAAACAACTAAAATAAGCAATTATAAGCTAATCTAAACAATAATAAGCAGACTATAAGCAGATTAAGCAGATATTAAAGCATAAGATAAGCATATTAACTAAAACATCTAATGATAACAAATTATTAGAAAAGGAAATGAGAATGAGTACCTTCACCTCAGCTAAACAGAGGTAAATGCTCAAATTAGAGCTTATAATAGTAGCTTAAGCTTATAGCTTTAAGCTATATTACTTTAGCCTAATCTAGTCCTAACTCCTGACCATTAGGAACTAATACCAACTTAAATACTCAAAGCAGCCATCCAATTCCAAGAAGTATTCAAGTTTTTATGAGCTTAAACAACTTATGAACAATGAGCTTATGAAATAGTAACATTTGGATTAAACAAATTTAGAAAATGAACAAGAGATTTGAAAGTAAAAATGAACTTTTATTAATTGATTAAATGATACAATACATTTGGAAAAGAAAGGGTACAATAAGCTACAAGCTAAACATTTGCTGAATTTAAAAGCTAAACTACACTAAATAAGCTGAAAAAGGAAAGAGAAAAACCGAGCTTCATCTAAGTGAATATGAGGTGGTATTTATAGCTGAATTTGGGAGCCTTTGAGGTGGTTATATGCTCCCCTAGATTCCAAAAGCATCTTCAATCTTATCCGTTGATCTCTAACTAATCATTACTCCTTTAATTGTAGCCTTTGGATGAGGAGGGTCACACGGATTGCCAGCTTGGCAATCCCACCTTCTTGGAGGACTTGTGCTTCTTTTGAACTAGTTTTAGTGTAAAAATCCCAAATTGGTGTGTTTCTTTGGTAGACGCGTGTCATTCCTTGTTGTCAGAGAGTGTAAGCTCAGCCAATCATTGGAGAGTGACGTATCTCTTTGTTGAGCTGGAGCTTTGCACTAGAATCATTTATGCCATGTAGGACGAGTGTAGTGAAGTGGGTTTTACCCGTTTAATTTGACGCAGGGTGAATTGGGAAGACGGTGAATAGTGAAAACCACTTTTCGCGCCCTTTTTCTTTTCTTATTTCGTTTTGACTCTTTTGACCGAGTTAAAAGAGAGTTGACTTGGGTTAAAGGGTAAACGGGCCAAAGGGATTTGGGCTTTTGGGCTCTGTTAAAGGTTAAGTGTTTATATATTTTGGACTTAACGACCGTTAGTCCCTTAGTAGTACTAAGTACTAACGGTGTAATTAGATTTGGGACTTTTGGTGAAATGATTTAACATTAAAGGTCCTTTTGGTAATTTCAAGGGTTTTTGTCTTCACATGAGTTGACCAAAGTTGACTTTTGTTGACTCTTTCTAATAAATTCCCGACTCTTGTGTACTCTTTCCATTCTTGTGTTTGTTTTTGCCTGGTTTTTAGCTCTTTTCATGTGATATTTGAAATATCCATACCTACACATCACAAAAGACAAAATACACAATATACAAGCATAATTTGCATTATTTCATCTTTTTAGGGTCATTTTTGGTACAAAACGGATATGTGATTTCTCACATATCAAAATTCCCCAAACTAAGTGATTGCCGTGTCCTCACGCAATGTTATATGCCATAAAACCAAATACTCCAAAACCTCCCCAAACTAATCATTTGAAAAGTAGCAAAGTCTTTTGTGGGAAGAGAGTTAAGAAATCATAAGTTTTAAAACACCTCGTTTTCCCATTTTTAAATTTTTTTTTCCATTTTTATTATTTTTCATAATTTCCAACTTACAACTTATTCATGAATGACATAATGTATTGCTTTCATTATTCATTGATAACTTTTAGGATCACGGAACAACAAGCACAAGAGTGTCCAAAAGGATAAATTTATCGTCCCCGACTTTCACTTCTCCAAGCCAAGCTTAAAAATAAGATCATTGTAAAATACAAGTTATGATGCTAGCACTACTCATAAAAGCTAATTGTGTATTACTTTTCCTCCCTTATTCCTAATTTTGTATCTCAAGATTTTATTTAAGTTATATACCCGAATGCTCTTTAAGACTTTATTTCGATACTTATTAATTCCAAAAATAAATGGTAACGGTTAAGTCTTTTATTTGAAATTTAGACTTAAGAAATTGTTTAAACTTCTCAATCTCATTCAAATTATTTCCAGTGACCACAATATCATCCACATACACAAGTAAGATAATGAATACCTTATCAGAATTCTTTGTAAACAAAGAGTAATCAAACTTAGATTGCACAAAACTATGCTGAAGCATTAGAGGAGGAATCGACCAGTCTCAGTTCAAGGAGCTTACGGACCTGCTCATTCCGATCGTACTTAATCCGTGTCCTGATAGATGGTTCTGGTCTTTAGAGGGATCGGGGGAGTTTTCTGTCGCTTCTATTCGGAGATTTATTGATGATCAACGTCTCTTGACGGTGGATTCTAAAACTCTTTGGATTAAAAGTGTCCCGATTAAGGTGAATATTCTAGCTTGGAAAATCAAATTGGAAGCGCTTCCTACGAGATTCAATATTTCGCGTAGAGGTATTGAGATTGATGCTATCCTTTGTCCCATTTGTGATAGGGGGGTTGAATCTACGAGACATATATTTTTTAGTTGTTGTTTAGTTAGACAAATTGCGCGCAAAATTTGTTCTTGGTGGGATATCGAATATTCGGACGTTAACTCCTTCACTGAATGGATCAACTGGATGCAGTCTAAAGTTAAGATGATGATCCAAGGTGTCTTTTTTGTGGTTTGGTGGCTTGTGTGGCCTTATCGAAACAAACTTCTATTCGAGGAGAAGAAACCTTCAAAGGCGATTATTTTTGATGATGTTGTTTCCATTTCTTTTTATTGGTGTAAGTCTAGATGTAATGCATCGTTCAGTTGGGATGATTGTCTTAAAAACCCTTCTTTGATTTCTCTGTAATTCTAGCTCCTTGCTAGTTTCTTAATAAAATCCGCTGTTCAAAAAAAAGGGCTTGAGTCATCTTAGCATTCCACTGTCTAGGAGCTTGCTTAAGTCCATACAAGGACTTATTTAACTTGCAAACTTTAGACTTATCAGTATCAAACCCAGGAGGGAGATGTAAAATAGCAAAGATAGTATATTATGGATTGTGTTTTTGTGATTACATAATGAAGATTGGCTATGTATTTATACTAAATACATAGCTTAATAAGTAAGCAATCCAAACCCTAAAACATAATGGACCTAAACCCACAATTAGGTTTGGGCCAAATAAGTCAACAGTCAACGGTCAATGGTCAACAGTCAACAGTCAACGATCAACGGTCAAATTAACATAACTTAGCCATCTAATACTCCCCCGCAGTTTGAGCGGCAGACTTTCGAACGGACAAACTGAAACATATGTTGAAAGCCGCTTCTTCTTATCTTCTTCTGTCATTTTTGTTGTTCTTTGTTGGAACGGAATCATAACTGTATTTTGCGGCATAGTTGTTTATCGCTTGCGGCTTCCTCCTTTGCGTGACGTTTTTTGTACGTCATGGCTTGCTTTGCCTTTAGGTAGGAACAACAATTTTACGACCAACTATTTGCGAAAAAACGACAATCATCTCTGGCGGTAAAACAAAGAGTAATGCTGATGACACAATTTTTTTTGTTGATGGCTAAATCAACATGTATGAGAAGTGTTATGACGGTTATAGTTTTTGGTTTTCTAGGGTTTTTATTTGAATTGGATAAAAAGACTATTAAAACACAAAATTATAAAGCGAAAAAAGTAAATAGGTCGGGATCCCTCCGAATCATCGACGAGTAGCCGATGACCGGAGGACAACTATTTTGTGTTGGGTTAGAACCTAAAGCTCCGATACCATGTAAAATAGCAAAGATAATATATTATTGATTGTGTTTTTGTGATTACATAATGAAGATTGGCTATGTATTTATACTAAATACATAGCTTAATAAGTAAGCAATCCAAACCCTAAAACATAATGGACCCAAACCCACAATTAGGTTTGGGCCGAATAAGTCAACAGTCAACGGTCAACGGTCAACAGTCAACAGTCAACAGTCAACAGTCAACAGTCAACAGTCAACAGTCAACATACCCTAAACTAAGGTGTTCAATCAAGTGAACTTAGATCGGGTATATTTAAATATTTAGATCTAAGAAAAATAAGCTAGAATTAAAAAAGCAACAAACTTTATGCTAGAAAATAAGCTAAAAATATAAGATCTATTATTTTTATATCTAATCCACCCGAAACTAAGGAGTCATCCAGTGAACACGTGATCGGGTAGATTAAAGGAATTAGATCTATAATTAAAAAAAAAAGCTTAAATAAAAATAAGCAATCGAAAAATAAGCCAAAATAAGCTCACTCGAAAAGCTCTAAATCGAAAATAATATAAAATAAGCTAATCTAAATAGCAATGAAGTACTTAGTAGAATATAAGCCCTTGAATAGATGGGATCCAAAAATAAGCTATAAGCATGAGCTTATTTGGAAGTAAGCAAAAGAAGAAAGAGAGTAGAAGAATAAGCATAAAAAGAAAATTAGCATTAAGAAATAATAAGCATTTAATAAAAACAAACCTTAAATATCTTCATTAATAAGCTCAAAATCTTTCATACAATAAAGCAAAATAAGGCTATAAAATCTTTTTGCAATAAGCTAAAAATTATACTACACTACTCCTAAATCTACACCTACTACTATTTTGAAAATAAACTAATTCTAACACCTCCATCTGCTGCTGCGTGATTGTATATATAGCCCAAGTGGGTGAGGGGCAATTTCGTCATTTCGGGTGGTCTAGACGCGTCTTAGTGTAAAAGTGGGGGGTATTTTCATCATTTCGTCCCAACGTGTTATTAAACAGCGTACCTCGTACGCCAGCTGGATCCACCAATGAGAGGCTGCCACGTCACCATTCTAGAAGCCTCAATCCAATCAACCTCGTATTGCTACAGTACCTCGTATACCTGCACAGTACCTCGTACCAATCATTAGTTGTGCCACGTGTCACCACCTGAGTGGTGCCAAGTGGCCTGCCAGCCGTCACCGGAGCCACCACCGGTCAATGGTGGTCAACAGCGGCAGTCAAGGGTGGCTAACGACGGTCAACGGTGGCGTACCACCGCCGGACCACCGGTCAACCACCGCCGGACCACCGGTCAACCATCGTCGGACCACCGGTTAACGGCGGTTGACCGCCAGTCAACGGTCGGGTCAAATGGTGGCCACCGTTGCCACGTGGCAGCCAAGTGGTACCACGTGGAACCACGTGGCAGCTGACGTGGCTGATGACGTGGCGTGGAGGGGATATTACCCTCCTGCTAAGTTTCGAACTCACGACCAAAGGGTATGAGACTTAACTTTCCTAAGGAAACCAACTGCGCTAGGCAGCGTTTCAATAATATTATACAAAAATTAATATATAACCCTTTATTGGCCAGGTTCATTTATACTAGTATTAAAGGTTCAAACATGGACGAAAAAGGTTCAAAATAAAAAGATTCAAATATGAAAGGCCGGTACCGTTGGACTCGTAATTTCGTGCTCTTTCCAATGGTGTGATCGAAGAATATTAACGAATTCCTTTCGACCTCGATAAACGTGAAAACGTCGTCGAAAGTCACCCAAAAATTACCATTTTTTTCTTTGTTTTCAATCCTTTGTACCCGTAAGACATAAAAACACAATACAAACATATTTGCAACATATTTATTCATATTTTAGTGTTTTAGTCCGTTAATTAGCATTTTCCGGGGTACAAATGATGTGTGTTTTAGTGCACATCAAAATTCCCCCACACTAAGCCATTGCTGGTCCCACACGCAATGTAAATAAAACACGCCCGGAAATAAATAATTAAATCCCCTTTAAAATTATGACCCCACACAATCAAACAAGAACATAAAAGGTCCATTAAGAAGGTTCAAAAATCATTTATTTTGAAAGCGCCCCCGTATTAACCACTTATTCAATAAGATAACAATTAAATAACATTATTAAAAAGGCTTAAAGAACAAGAGTTCGTCATCCTTGATTTTCATAATCCCCAAACTAAGCTTAAAATGAAATCACAGTTAAATATTTTTTTTAAAAAGATTAGATGCTAACACTACTCATAAATGCTAATTGTGTAAGTATAAACTTTAACTTTTCGCTCCCATTATTTCTAATTTCCTCTAAGGATTTTTTTATTACTTGGTGACAAATAAATTATGTCCTTATTATCATAAAGGTGCCCGGTTTAGACCATAATTAGTTTGAAATCCTTTCCTAAAGAGACGATATGGTGATAATAAGGTCCACATTAAGGTTCTAATTTCGCATGATTTAGGGGTTATCCTTTTTATTTCATCCGCAACAACTCAACTACGAGTCCAGAGACGGAGGCTTTATTTAGATAACCCCGGAGTCGAAATTTGGCTTTATACTTATTATTATTGCAACATTATTAAACCTCGGTCCTTTAGAAGGCTGCAACATCGGTTGTGAGCCGGCAAGATGCAGCAAACATATTTCGACCTCGGTAATTTCCTCGACCTTTTAGAAGGCTGCAACATCGGTTGTGAGCCGGCAAGATGCAGCAAACTTTTATCAGTCTCGGATTATTATAACTATGTGCCTTATTTAGAAGACTGCAACATCGGTTGTGAGCCGGCAAGATGCAGTAAACTTTTATCAGCCCACAGTTTTATTTTTATTACCTCCACCCTTTAAACGACTGTCACATCGGTATGCGAGCCGACCATGATCCAGAAGTCTTATTTTGGCTTTGGTTTATTACATAACATTTATTATTATTAGCCAAATTTCAAGTCCTGTGGTCTTTTAACAACTGCCACATCGGTATGCGAGCCGACCATGATCCAGAAGTCTATTTTCCCATAACACTGACAAAACCTCGATGTGTACCTTACTTTCACTAGAAGGAATCTCTACGAAGTGATCTAAACTAAGAATCGTAAAAACCAAAGCAACTTTATTTATTCAATAATTATATAACGTTTATTAAGCTGGTGGGAGCAAAAAGCCGAAATTAACTTTTATGAGCTCTAAAGATATCCAACTAATCCACGCTTAGCACCAAACTTATATTTAACTCTATCATATTTCGTCCTTTGCAAAATTTTAAAGTTAAGCAAACGCTAAGTCTCGAAAGATAAGGGGAAAACTAGAGTTCAAAACTCAGTCAAATCAAAAGCTACCTAGTTCCACGGGCCTACTTATTTATATAAATTTATATTTTCATAATTTTTTTTATTATTATTTTTTTATTATATATATATATATATCATAATAAAACAATAAAAATTTTAAATTTTTTGGTCAAAACGGGGTTGCGTGGGAACACAAATAGGCACAGGTATGATCACATTTCGATAGAAATCCCCCCACACTTAGAATGGAACATTGGCCTCAATGTTCAAAAATGTCGGGTTTTACCCCCACACTTAGGAATGAAAAAGGCAAATGCAAAAAATTCCAAGTGTGAAAGGGGAAACAATATATATATATATACATGATCAGGATTGAGGATTCCAAAATAAGCAAAAGATCGAAGACCGGATGATTGGAGGATTGAAAACAAGCACGGGTCTTCATGATCTTGAGGAATCCTGCAAGCAAAAACAATACACAAACCAAAGAAAGAAGCACGCCCCCACACTTGGGCTATAAAATCACACACTTATTTATTAAGAAAATAGAAAGAAATAAAAGACACGGGTTGCCTCCCGAGAAGCGCTTGTTTTTGTGCGAGTCTCTAGCTTGACTCTCCCCGAATTCCTTTGTCCTTGGGGCAGAAACAGAAGAATAGAAAAATCACTATCGGATTTTCATATGCCACCGGCTTAAGAGAAGAAAAATGAAAAGTGGAAATGCCGGGGTCAAAAATAGTATCCTCACTCCCGGAAGAGAGAGGAAAAGAAGAGTCCATCGGATAAGTGAAATAAGGAAGAAAAGTTCGGATAATGACATCCGAATCCATCATAAGGGTGGGATGGGTGGGTAACACATTAGGCACATGAACACGAGGTTCTCCCAAAATATCTTCCAATCTCAAAATGAAACGAATCATACTCGGGAAGAGAGTTATTAGCATGAGTAGTGGTACTGCCACTACTCGTCTCTTCTGTATGATCGCTAAACGACTCGAATTCGGGTAAAGAATTATCCGAATAAGAGAGAGAAGTATCAGACTTCTCAAAGAAAGAGTTACTATCGGGGATAGGAAATGGAGAAGTAGACTTGAGCACACAATTAGGAGTGGAGTTATCATTCAAAGATTCGATATTAGCAATAAGACGATTAATGTTCAACAATTTCTCACGAAGAATAACGTCTTGGATTTGAAGAATATCTTCTAAATCAAACTCTTTCTCTTCTTGATCAACATCATTCACCTCCTCTAAGCTAATGTACTCGATGTCCTCAAAATAATCGTCATCACTAAAAATACCATCATCGTTTGGATCAGATAAAATCTAAGAATGATCGTTCAAAGCATCAAAAGTGGAAGGATCTTCATAAATGGGCACATCACACGTATCTTTGAAAATACCCTCGAACTCACTTGGGATTAGGACAAGGTTCTCAACATTAGACTTTATTAATTCGTCTGATTCTGTTTCCGGAATAGTGCTAAGATGCTCATTCCTCATACTTAGAGAGTTATCGGGCTCCTCGATCAGTAAGTCGGGTGTAATTGCTTTAGGCTTGCTGTATATAATAGTATACTCATCATCAAAGAAAATAGTAGGACGATTCCAGCTTGGACAATTAATATATTTTGATAGCTCTTCACTAATATTTCACACATCTTCACAGAGTTTACTCATCAATTCTTGAATATCCTCTTGTCGATATTGCTTGTCCGTCAAAGCATGCTTAATTTCACCAAATCTCTCCTAAGCTATCAATATAACCATTGGTGTTACTCCAAAAGGTATACGACTAAACTTCCTCAAGAAGGTGCAAATATCTCTCATAAAGTTTTCTCTAGCTTCTTTATCGTTAATCATAGAAAAATTCCAATATGGAGTAAAGCTTTAAGCTGCCTTCTCCTTCTTCTCTTGTTGAATTCCTTTAAGAATTTGCAAATCATTCATGAGTTTAAGAAGCAATTCTTGCATAACTTTAGGTTGATTCTGCTCTTCTTCCATAGTTTGCTTAATCTTAAGAAATCTCTCCTCAGCTAGCAATAAAGCCATGCACTTTTTATTAGGAGGTATATGATCATACTCCTTTAAAAAGGCTTGAATGGTTTCCATTAAGTCTTCTTGAGATTGTAAAATTTCTTTATTTATCTCTTGAGGAGGATAATTGACGGGAAACTGCGTGGGTTGAAATTGGTCAAAACCAGAAGGATTAGAATTATAGAAATCTTGGTTCATTGGTTGACACTGAAAAGTATCATGAGGACCCCCGTAGTTTTCACAACAAATGTATTGTTGTGGAAAACTTGGTGAAGTTAGTGGAAACTTATTATCGAAGTTTTGATTGTGACAAGGGTCCGAATTAGAATTAAACGGAACTTGTGTTGGACAATCGTAACTAAAATGAGTATCGTTTCCACATAACTCACAAAAATTCATCTTGTACCGGGGTTGTGGAAGGTAGTCGAAAATTTTTTGAGATTCATTGAACGAGTATGGATTTGGATTATAATTGAATGAATTTCCATCTCTTGAAGCGCAAAATGAACAAAATCCTCCTCTTAACGGGCCTTCACACCCACAACAAGTGACTGGCTTTCCATCACCATAAGTGCAACTTAAACAAGTTCCAAGTAGAAGATTAACACCACACTGCGAACATGTACATATATAACAATAAAAGCCTTCACATGGTTGTCCATACCTTGTACACTCACGTTGGTTAAATGACGTCATAAGAAAGAATTAAACAATATAGGGGATAAGAAGAAAGAATTAAACGGATAAGAGGTAACAAAGAATATTTTTGGGCTTTTCAAGTTTTTTAAACATCATTTTTTTAAATTTTTTTTAAAGGAAAAAAAATGAGATTCGAATAACTTAAACCGATAATCAACTTGTTTCACGGTAACTCTTCAAAGAAAAATGCACAAAGGAGTTTGTTTAACTTTAAAAGGTAAGCCGTACGTCGCAAGTGACACAAAAGGTAAGTTTTTGATCTTTGGTTCGGGAACTTATTAATGGATAATACTTCAGTTGAAAGTATCATATGTTGGTGTTCTTTTACCAACTTGGTAATTTTTATTTCTTTTTATGGACAATGTTTTTATTTTTAGTTTTTTTTTTAAGAAAATGAAAAATATTTTTGTATTTTTATAGAAAAATAACTTCACAGGGAAGGTTCTTCAAGGCTAGAACACAAACAATCTCGTAAAAATCGCTACACCTCTCCCCGGCAACGGCGCCATTTTGATATCGTATAAATAAGTACTAGCCGTATGTATATAATATTAAGTATCCCGTTAGAAATAAGAATTACTTTTAGAAAAAGTAATAATTAAAATCTTTCGAGGTCGTATCCCAACGAGAATTGAATAGAGATTTACGTTAATGCTTGTCGTTCGATGCTTGATTATCTTTTAGTTTTTGGTTTTTAATTATACTAATTCTATATTAATAAACTAAATTATAACTAAATAATAAAAAGCAAGATAAATAAATCAAAGATATGAAAATAAAAAGAATATGCTTGTCAAGTGAGGTGAAAAGATCATTAAATGTTAAATAAAAAGATAATAAAGAATTGATACCCGTTTAAAAACCGTTTTCTCACAACGTTGATTTATATTGAAAACAAGCCTTTATTTTGGTACAAATTCTTTAAATGATGACGAATTAACACCCGTAAAAATATTATTTTCTCACGACGTTGGCCTATTTTGAAAACGATATCTTATATAAGTATTAATTACTAGATTTGTTGTTTGATCATTTCTCCGGCTTTTGCTCTTCGAAATATTGAAATAAAAAATCTAAATAATCTGAAAATTATTAATCAACAATTTAATTTTTATCCCACACTTAACTCACTATTCACGGTCACTTAACAAGCATACAAATAAATCTACTTGCTAAACATGGTAACTAAGCTAACATTAACAAGCACAATCATATTTTTATCTAAACTAAATATTGCAATAAACGTAAAGAAACAAAATAGATAAAGAAAAGAGGTTAGAGGTTACCAAGTTTGGATTAACGAGCGAGATGATACACGAAATTTCAATAATACCAAATATATCCATCTCCAAGCTAATAACCCATAACATCCGCCCGTTAAATAACCACTTGAAGCAATAAAGTTCCAACCTTTACCACACATAACAAACACTCTAATCTTGATTAAACTATAAAAATGCAAACTTATAAAATAAAGTGACTACAAAGAATACACTTTTTTATAAAAAGATTTGGAAACACTATGGCATAAAAACATCAAACTAACAGTTTATTAAAGAAAGTTTTGTATGTAAAAAAAAATTTTTGCTTTAGAGAAGATTACAAATAAGATAGTGGGTAAAAAGTAATTACTAAAACATAAAAATAAAGCTTGAATTATAAAAACATAAACAAAAACTATTAATGATTAAAACTTTATCTTAAATAAAGATTACTACAAAATTTATAAATCAAGCATTAAAATAAATGATTTACATCTAAACTAATTTCTATCCATAAAAAAATAAAAATGGATAATGAAAAGAAACAAATTTATATTTTTGGTTTTTCTTTGGTTTTTATCTGATAATTATACTAAAAGAAATGAAAAATATTTTTGTACTTTTTTTTTTAGATAAAAATATTCACAGCTTCAAACACAAATTGTCAAACGTAACGATAAACGGTTTCACAGCCTCCCCGGCAACGGCGCCAAAAATTGATCGTAGAATTTTACACTAAATATATAATATATTATAAAATATAAAATATATATAAGTCTAAAAATCAACAAGATCAATAAAACCGAGAAGTAGTATAGAATGTTCCCGGGTCGTTTATCCCCAACGAGGCTGTACTGGAAAATCGATACAGTCGGAAGATTTGAGTTGGAAGGAGAGAAATGATTTGAGAGTGCAGGAAGTTAAATTAAACAATAATAAACAAAAACGTTTAAGAAAATCCTAAAAATTATGAAATTAAGCTAGAAAACGAGAGCACGAATCCCGAACAAAGGGGGAAAAACCTAAAATCTTTAAAATTAACCCTACGAAGAAATTTTTGCTTCTAAACTACTCTAGGGAACAAATAACGAAGAATGAAAAAGACTAGACCGAAAACGGAGTTCGTTTGACCCAAAAACGAGTCAAGACAAAAAACGAACCCGGACCCGTTCTTTAAAAAATGAAAAGTTGTAAAAATGACCCTACGAAAAGTTTTAAATTTTTCCTACAAACTATATGACAAAATAAAATTTTCTAAAAAAGAAAAATATTTTTTTGATAATTTTTGTATTTTTTATGAATTTTTAAAACTTTTAACTAAATTAAATTGTAAAAAATACTAAACTACTTCGAAAAATTCTGAAATTTTTACAAAAAATACTAGACTACTATAACAATCCTATGAAAAATAAGAACAAAAAGTTTGCTTAATAAATATGCCCGGAATAAGCTGTATACAGCTTATAAGCTTAACAAGCCAAAATGTCTTTAAGTATCTAAGTCCTTGGGACTATGACAGAAAAGTCCCAAGGGCGCAGCGGTGTGTGTGTATAAAAGAAAGGTGTATGAGGGTTGAGACCCGGCGGTAAGTGGTGTGTTATAAGAGGGGATGTATCAAGGGTAGAGGCCCGGGTTCGAGTCTTGCTCCCCCGGGTCACCCCTTGTCTTCCCCTTTTATTTTGAAACAACTATAGTGACCAATCGCTCTCGCTCCTCTCTCGCCTTGATGAGCTTAACAATTTCAAGTGAGCTACTCAACTTTTTTTGTATAAAAAAGTCTAAGAATAAGCTGAAAATGAGCTTCTAAGGTGACAGAAGCTAAAAGTGGGCTTAAGGCTAAAAAAGGCTAGTTTTGACATTTTTTGACACTTTAGACGCTAAAAGTCTAAACTGAATAAGCTTAAGAGGGTTCCTAAGCTAGCCTAAATAAGCTCTAGGGACTAAAATGTATAAACTAAATAAGCTGGGAAAAGGGCTTAAACTGAAAAGACAGATACTTAACAAAGCTTAAAAGGCAAAAGAGGCTAAGCTTCTTGACTGTTGGCACTCAAATAAGCAAAGAAAATAAGAAAAATAAGCATACACACTAACTACACAAACAAAATAAGCTACTTAGGACAAGAAATCACGCAAAACTAGAGGTTGTAAACTTAATAAGTCTTTAAATACAAATCTCAACACCAAAAACACACAAGTACAACTCCCTCCCCTAACGATCAAAAAAATATCTTAAAAAAAATCTATACAGGAAGTGTGCATATTAATTTCTCACCAAATACGATGTGACCTTAGTGTGTACAAGAATCAATATACGATTCAGATCTACAAGATAATCACCAGAAAAGAAGATTGCTCTTATATAAGAAACTAACTAGCGCTCCTCTGTGTCGCTCTGACATGATAACAGACGTCAGAGAAGAGATCACTGTGAAAGAGGATGAGAGTTGTAAAGTAGTGCTGATACTCACGATATGTCCAGGCCTCAGAAAACGCACTCGTATTGCTCACTCGATGCACCGCGTATGGTTCGCACGCTAGATATATATTCCGCGCCACTCTAACTCTTGTGACCTAATCGACTTACTTCTACACTCACGATAGCCTGATTCATCACTACATACTGCCACCGATATCTGCATGATGTAATACTCCTATCCCACTTAGCCTCTTAGATACCAACAGACCTTAGAACGACTCCCATGCTACCCACCCCAGGAAAGCTCACTGGCCTCGGCACAACTTCTTCTACGTTGCACCCTTTACCTTACCAATAATAACCTGCCCATCGATATTTGAGAATGAAAATGGCGCGCCTTTTTAATTTTATAAAAAGAATTGAAATTTTCGGGGCCTTGGTTGGACTCTACAGTCAAAATGACTCAAGGTGTTTTTGTTAGCTTGTTTAGACACACAATGACACACTTTTTTTGACACTAAAACTCAGGTATACAATGGCTTATGAAATAAGCTCTTGTAGCTTTTTTAAACACCACAGTTTCAAATGGTCACTTAGAAAACCTTGAAAAACATTCTTCAAACTTAAAAAACTTTTAAAAACAGACTTAAATGAGCTTAATACTTAAGCTAAAGTCAACCAAATTGACAACAACCCATACCACTTCCTTTTTGACCCATTTTCATTGTTAACCCAAACACCCCCTTAATTTCTAAATTTGATTTTAAAATACACAAGACCTGTTTTAAGCTCAAAATTTTAAAAGACTATTACTAATTAAGCACTATTAAGCAATAACAAGTGAAAAGCAACACAAATAAGCACTTTTAATTGACTGTGAAAAGGCTTAGTGAAATAAATAAGCTAAAATTAGGCGTTTTCACACAAAATTGCATGAAAATGAAATGAAAGCACTAAAAAGGCATACTTTAAGCATTAATTGAAGCACAAATAAGCACAAAAGGTACATCAATAAGATTAAATTAAGCAATAAGCAGTGCTACAATTATGGATCGGTAAAAGAGAAATTACAGAAGTCCAAATGAATCTAGTTCAAATCATAAACATCATAAATAGTCCTTGGTGTGATTTGAACACTTAAACCCAAGGTCTCTTCCAAGTTTAGTCCATGCGTCCTTTTGCTTACAACACAAAAATATAATTGCTTTTTGGGACCAGAATTTAGATGGACTTAAATAACTTTTCAATTAAACTTTAAAGAGTACAAGGCTATTTTAACAGAAGAAAAACTTAAATGAAAGTACAATGAGCTTAAAAAAACTTTAAAATTACAAATTATCTAAAACCTCAAAAACTACTCCCTTGTGTCTTCTGTCTTCTGCCCTTTTATAGCACAAGGTTTGTGCTTCTTGTGCTTGTTATGTGAGGAGAAATCCAAAAGTAATTTTAGCCATTGATCAGACCTTGTGCTTCTTTGAATCATCTCAGCCGTTGGGTTAGTCATTGAAAAGTGTGGGATTGCCAAATGGGATTAGGGGTTTAGTGGAGGGGAGGTGAAGGTTTTATCTGGGTAAACATGGAGATTGAGTGTTTTGGGGAGGGGGAAAGTGATCACGGGCTTTGGGTTTTGGTCATGGCGGGAAAAGTGTGTTTGAGAGAGACAGAGTGAAAGTTTGCCCATTTGGCAAAAATGGCCCCTCAAGGTGTTAAGGGATGTTGCAATTTTCGTCCTTGGTGTTATACAAGTTTGGGGACTTGGCAAATTAACCCCCCAAGGGTTATATTGGTTGTTGCACCCAAGGTCCTTGTGATGAAAGCCTTTGAAATGTTGGCAGATTTAACCTTTGTGGTATTTCTTTGCTAATTTGGCAGATTTGGCCCTTCTCTTTATTTCCTTCTTTTCTTCTTTCAAAACAAGTTTAGGGATTTACAAGTTTAGTCCCTAAACTTGTTTTTCTTGACTTTTGGCTTCGGGTTTGTCGGGGTTGACTTTGACTTTGGCTTTTTGACTTGGTTGACTTTTTGGCTTCGATTTGGCTTCGTCTTTTCACACTATTCCATTCCGTGCCCAATTTTGTCATTTTTGGCTTTTTTAAGTCTTTTTCTGGATATCCATTTCCTGCAAAATACAAATGCAAAACAAACATATATTTGGCAGTTTTTGTCTGTTTTTGGTCATTTAAGTCTGTTTTTAATGGATAAAGGTATGTGTAATTTAGCACATACCATGCGTCCAAAGTAAGCAGCATACTAAGATTTTTTTCTTGGGCCAAGCATGGAAAATGGGCCTCGTTCTTTTTCTTCCAAATCTGGGTCAATACACTCTTATTCCTGGGCCTCCATTTTATTTCTTTTGGGCTGAGTTGATTTCACTTCTATTAATTTAGTACTTAGGCTTGTAATAAATATGGGTCGGTCCGACCCGTATAAATGGAGTTGGGCCGACCCAATAAGAGATGAAGGCACCGTCAGACTTGAAATCTCATGCTCTTTTCAGTGGTATACTCGGAGAGTCTTCATGACTTTGTCTTAATATTAAATAATAGGTACTATTGATCGAAACGAACCCGTAAATACCCGTTTTTGCATTGTTTTCAATCATTTTTACCTGCAAGACATAAAAAATACCAAACAAACATATTTGCAATATATTTAAGCATATTTTAGCATTTTTAGTCAGATTACTAGTGTTTTACGGGGTATAAACGATATGTGTTTTAGCACACTAACTACTCATCTCTCATGAGTCTATAAGCTCATGATTTGAGTTTAACTTGGTCTTAATCTTACTTAATATCTAAAACCAGTTAATTACCCTAACTATTAGACTATTGATCTTTTAGAAGGGGAGCTAAACATGGATGAGCTCCCATGGACTTATACTAGCTTATCCATTTGGATAAGCTAGAGCTTGTAGCTGCTATTTAAGTTTTTGCTTCTGTTTAGCTGAAGCTTGTGTAAGTTTCCTATTTAAATTCCTTGTTCCTTTGATTACTAGCTTAATATTTGCTCACTTGCTTATTAGTTGTTCTTATTGCTTAGTTGTTGCTTATTTGTGCTTTTCATAATCTAATTGTGCTTATTAATCATCATTTTAATCTGTCTTAGCCAAGTTAATGTAGAACTTTAGATTTCAAATTCTATCTAAGAATTTCATAAAAAACCAAAAATATTAGTTAGTAATTAGTGGTAGATCTTGATCTCAACTTAAGTAACTATTGATTTGAGTTTATTAGGTTTGTTATAAGCTTAATGATATCTGGTAACAAGGTTTAGTTAGCTAATTCTCAAAATCATTGCTTAATCAATTCTGTCAGCATAATAAGGGGTGTTTGGATTAGTCTTGTTTGACCTCTAAAAGTCAAAGCAACTAGGTAAATTTTCTTTGTCCAGTTTGATTTTCATATTAGATTAAGATGTAAAGAGTTTTGAAAGTTTTGTTTTAGCTTAAAGTCATATTGAAGCTTAATTTCTTTGTGTCAGCACCAGGGGAGATTTCTCCTTAATTTTTATTTGTTAAAAATTAAATCCAACCTTTTAGGCTGATTTGTGTTAGTAGCTTGCTCAAACACACTCAATAGGAGTGTGTTGTGTAGGTCTACCCTTAAGGTAACCTGCACATTTGTGTTTGTGTTTTTTTCAAATTACACAAGTAGTAGTAATAGCGGTTACTACTGTTGGCCTTTTTAATTTTCATTTTAGTTAGCTTAAGTAGGATCTAGGCTTTATGTAACACCCCCAAAATGGGTCGCAGCGGAATAAGGATCCGGGGCATGTTACTTCAAGATCAACAGCACAAGATATATATAAGAACGACACAAAAGTCGTTTAAACTGATACATTGGATTTAAAAGATATATTACAAAAGCTTATAGCTTTACTTGTTCTTTGTTTCATGTTACAAAAGACAACATATATTTCCCAAAACATGATACATAAGTCTTTAACTGTACAATCCAAAACATTATCCAATGCATCCTTGGCATCTCGTGCCTAATGACCTCCTGAAAACATTGCTTAAAACATCAACAAAATTGTTGGTGAATTCATAAGATAATGTATTTATATTATGCAGGACCGCAAGACTTTCACGTGATGTTTACAACATATGCCAACAATCACAAAACCAGATTATTGTTGCACTA
>BQNB010136374.1:0-15881 GCA_026074375.1 Tanacetum coccineum
TAACAACGGGAATTTATTCTCGGGCATGGTCTACTTAATGACCATGCAAAGGTTTGTGTTTACTTTGCAACACAACCCGTGCTTCCTACATTCCATAAGTGTACGTGTCAGTGCGCCTATGTGATAAAATAAGAGAAATCTTATTTTGGTGTTTGTTTTTCAAATATATTACATTGCTTTATCAGAAAATGCTTTTTCTAAGACATTTAACTTCTCAAACAACGACAACAACTCTTTAAATAAGAAAACGGGTCATTGTTTGTCATGTGTTTAAAAGGAAAAAGGTTTTTAAAACAATAACGGACCATCACTTTAAGGAAAGTTAACTAAGTTTAGCTTACATGTGCCTTATTTGTTACTTGTTTAAGCCTTTAGGGAATATTTTGCAACATTAAGTCTATAGGTATGATAGTTTAAACATTAGGGACTAATTGTGCTATTTGTTTAACTTGTATATGCCTTATAAAACTTACACATGCAAAATAAAAGGGGATTGAAACTTGAGGGGCCAAATGTCTTAAAAACAGAAAAAATCAAAACACATACTCAAAACACAACACACACACACACACTCGATCGCCATTCCTCAATCCATCACATCAAGCGTTTTTCAAACCAAAGGTATAACTAATAAATTGTTCTTCACGCTCCAAACCACTCATATCTCAAACGAATTACGTTTTCATTCGGTTTTGATCTCGATAAACCCTAACAGTCAAATTAGGGTTCATCAAAATCGAAAATGGATAAAAACCTAAATTGAATGAGGGTTTTTGCTTACTTTGGAGTGTAGAACACCCATTTAAAGCAGTTTTGAATTTGGTTTTGATATGAATGTGTTCTTGCGATGTATAAGTGCGAAAATTAGGGTTTTTGAGAAATTGTGTAAAAAGTTTATGGGTTTTGTGTCTAGGAGCTAAATACCACTGTATTGAATGTGTTTGAATGCTTTAATTCCACCATTACTTGTAATTTATGTGCGTTAATGGTTAAATTATGCTCGTCATTGATCTTTCTTGTTGTTACTTGACTTAAAAGTGGTTATCC
Organism: Tanacetum coccineum; assembly: GCA_026074375.1. Classification (NCBI taxonomy): domain Eukaryota; kingdom Viridiplantae; phylum Streptophyta; class Magnoliopsida; order Asterales; family Asteraceae; genus Tanacetum; species Tanacetum coccineum. The sequence goes on from BQNB010136374.1 coordinate 1,048, forward strand.
TCGTGCCTAAACGTTAACATTATCATATGAATGCTAATGGGTCAAATGTGATTGCCTAAAAATGACTTGTTTGTGAAAATGATAAAAGTGTATCGAACAACTCTAGTGTGAAGGTATCGAACAACTCTGGGTATAAGGTATCGAACAACCTTAGGGATAGAAGGTATCGAACAACTCTAGTGTGAAGGTATCGAACAACTCTGGGTATAAGGTATCGAACAACCTTAGGGATAGAAGGTATCGAACAACTCTAGTGTGAAGGTATCGAACAACTCTAGGTATAAGGTATCGAACAACCTTAGGGATAGAAGGTATCGAACAACTCTAGTGTGAAGGTATCGAACAACTCTAACGTTATAAGGTATCGAACAACTTTAATGATAGAAGGTATCGAACAACTCTATCTTAGAAGGTATCGAACAACTCTAGTCTTATAAGGTATCGAACAACTTTGTCATTAGAAGGTATCGAACAACTCTAGTGGTATAAGGTATCGAACAACTCTATGTTAGAAGGTATCGAACAACTCTAGTCTTAGAAGGTATCGAACAACTTTGTCATTAGAAGGTATCGAACAACTCTAGTGGTATAAGGTATCGAACAACTCTATGTTAGAAGGTATCGAACAACTCTAGTCTTAGAAGGTATCGAACAACTTTGTCATTAGAAGGTACCGGAGTTGGTGACGATCTTCAGTCTTTTGGGTGTTGGGTTAGTAATTCGAGTTTTATGAGGTAGTTCCCGGGTAACTGCGTTCTTCTGCCGGGTCTTCGTGTTGGGTGTTCACAGTTAACCCGATTCGCGTCAATCGCCGGGGGTGGACCTGTGGGATAGGCATACTACCCCACGTTTTCTCATCTGGTGTGTTTGTTGTGTCGTGTTACTTACGATTTTTGTTTAATAGGTCACACACTGTCTATGGGTTATATTTTAGAGGGGGGAGCACATGAGTGGTTGGTATTATCTCTACGTAGGTTTTGTGTAACCATAGTGTGTTTATATAGGGTTGTGGGGGTTTTGGGATACCGAGTCTGATGGGTTTTTCTGTATTATTTTTGATGCTTTTAAGAGGATTTGTTGTGGTGAGAGGACAGGCGGGTTTTGGAGGTAGGCTCGTGTGCAAGACCGTTGCCGCTGGGTTTGTCGCTACTGGCAGCGAAGTTTTTATTGGGGGTGTGTGGGTGTGTACGTTGTCCATTTTAATGGTTGGTTCTAACCCCCCCCCCCCCCCCCCCCCCCCCCCCCCCCCCCCCCCCCCCCCCCCCCCCCCCCCCCCCCCCCCCCCCCCCTATAACCCCCATACAACCCCCACCCCCCGATGTTTCCCCTATTGTGTTGTTAGCGGTCGCTGTGCACAGCACACCCCACTACGCCAACTCACTCGCGACGCCACACTCTCTCCCCCATATTGGAGGTTTTTTTCGGAACAAGTAGAGCGTAAGATTGTGAATAGTTGAATGTTCAGGAGGGGGTGGGGGACCGGTGCTTAGTGACGTAAGAGAGAATATTAGATGTGAGGGGATGTTATAGGTTAAGGATGGATAGTTATCTGGGGAGTAAAGTCTGGGGTTTTTGGTACAAGTAGGGCAGGGAGGGGTTGTGCGGCGGTTGCAGGTAATTGATTTCAGGGGTGGGTGAAAGATGAATTTAAGGGGTTGTATTAGTTTTTGGATCTAGGGTATATTAGTATGGTTTGAGGAAAAATGCATTGTTTTTCTTTTTTTAGGATACAGGGGTGAGGGAGAGGTGGAGGATGCGGTGATAAACAGCAGTGAAAGTGATGGGGTTGAGAGAAGTTGGCGGAAGGCCCAAGTCAAAAATTGGTAAGAACAGGTTAGTATGTAGGATTTATTGATGATGTGGGGTAAGCACCCCTTGAGATTTACCTCGACGCTACTAGCTTATTGTTTTTTGAAGTTGGTCTAAACTTAAGCTGGATTCTTCGGCTTACCTTAAGGATTAACTGCACTTAACACACAGCAGCCTCTCGTCTTAACTACTCTCTGGCCCAAAACTAACCTGTCTATCAACGCGAAGCGTAGATTAGATGACAACCTCCCCACGATTGTCCACCTGTGTAGCTGGGGCGGGTTTGGAGACTCAGAAAGCGCAGTATCTGGAATGGGCGGCTGCGAGAGGGTGGTGTGGGCAAGGTTAATTGGGTTATGGAGCTTTGTGTTGTATCCAGATAATGTTAGTACGGCGAGGGGGTAAACCATATTAGTAGGGATATTCGGCCGTCGTACTGATAAGAGTTAGATACTAGAAAGAAAAACGGGGAAAATCTGTAAGGAGCTCTTACTGGGGTTTTTGAAATGCATAAGCGACAGGGGTTGGGAGGGTGTTAGGATAGTGAGATGGGCGTAGCATTTTTTGAAGGAACGTTTAGCAAAAATGGACACTGGTTTGTTTGCTGGCATTATTGGGTCTTGTTTGTTGTTCACGGAACGTAGGTTAAGAGACAGTGTTCCTCCCGGGCTGTATCGTGTGCTGGGGTCTTTACGCACGTTTGTCAGGAGTTTTGGGGATGTGCGGTGGGCACTACTGGCTAATGCCACACACCCAAAATGGCACCTCATCTACCTCTACTAGAGAGAGTATACTTGTCGCTACCCCCCTGGGTTGTTTTGAGATGATTTTGGTGGTGAGTTAGGCGTTGGTTGTGTAGTTACGGTTTTATTTTTGTTGTTTGGGGGTGTGGTTACTATGTTATGGAGGCGATTAATCTATTGGATTGTGTGTAATTGTATGTCACACAAATTCGTTTGTCACGTGCTCAATTCCTTATTCTGGGCATGGATTGTGTGCACGGGCGAGGATTTTGGTACGTTGAGCAGATCGTTTTTTAGTTGTGCGCTGTGGCCTTGAGTGCTGGTTCCCTCGTGAATTGGTTATAGAGAAGTAGGTGGTTGAGCCTAGACTATAACCTAGGAGTCCTTCATGTAGATGCATTTAGGGCTTAAGTGTTTAATGCTATAACTGCTATGCTTCCCCTCTATTTTTGCATAGCTTATATATTTTATATTTTGCTAAGTTTTCATTTAGTTATTTTGTCTACCATTATTTGATATAATATGTATTACTTTCTTAGTATTTTAGCTATGTTTTTCCCTCACCCGTAAGAAGTCTCGTTGGGGAACCGTTTTCCCAACTGGACTTAAGCGTTATAAGGAGCCTCTTGTGGAACCGAAGGAGATAGGATAGTTGATCGTTTGTCGGATGCGCGTAATAGGGCTGGACCCGCGGAGTCGGGTGATTCTTGCGGAGGCAAAGTCAAACCCAAGCGAGGCCCAGCATAAGTTTATCCCGTCCTTTACCCCGTCATGTTGTTATTGATTATTTCTTTCGGATATTTCGTATTTTGGAAGTCGTTGCGAGACTTTCGTTCCTTTATGTCGTTTCGATCTTATTTTGATATAAGTAAGTAGTCATTTGATGAAGCATCCTTTATGTGTTAAGTTGGAGTGGTTTAAGATGTGCAATGTGGAATATGTGCTTATATGTGAATTATGATTAATATTGGTGATCTTGGAAGTAAGTACACGTGTGAAAGGAGGCACTTATAATTATGGTGGCCAACATAATTATAAAGGCATCACACACGTAGACTTGTGACCATGATTGCATTTATTTGTGTTTGAATGTAAGGTGGTAGTGTAATAATTTTTTATATATATGTGTATTCATGAGAAGGATGGTGGTATGAGTAGAGAAATTATTCTCTTACCCTAATTGAAGGATATGTTAAGTTGAGTTGTATAGATAGTAAGTTTCCCTTCTATCTAGTATTTGTGGATACCTAGTATTGCTATTATAGAGGTTGCTCGTTTGCTCGGTTGTTTGTTCGGATTTCCTAAGTCTAAGCTTAGCATCCCTTCATCGTACTTTGTTAGTAAGGATACCTGATTTTCCTATTCGACGTCTCGATGTATATTGGTTGTTCGGAATCTGCTTTTTCGGATATAGCCACGTTTCGTGAGTTCTTTCATTGCATTGATTACTCGTATGAGTATCAAAGGTTTCTTTTAAGCACCAATTGTTCCTAACATATTAGTGTGGATCATTACTCCATTCTTTATATATCCTTTGGTTTTCGTAACCCGTTGGTGACGTGTTAGTATCAATGCTTTTAGGTTTGCTCTGTTGATTGTTATTGTAGTATATTGGATATCATAACACAAGCATGGATGATTGGGTTGGCTAATTATCTAGAGAGAGAAAGGGAGGTTTCTAGTGAGAGAAAATGCAATAGCATGAAATGTGATAAAAAGAACAACCAACCCCTTCCCATGGCTGGAAAGGGGTTTATATACATGTGTTTGTGAGCTCTATGGGCTTGGGTATGGGCTTAACACTTGGGTAAAAGACCCGGCCCAATACCGAAAGTCATACGCTTACTTTCTAACTACGAGCTTTGCTATACTAAACAATACACGGGGGTGACCGAGTCTTTTTTATAATCCTAACAATCTCCCCCTAAGGGAGGTCACCCCATAAAATACAATTTGAATAATAGCATTCTAGTTCTTCGACCTTCTGTCTGTAGCTCGTAGTCTTTGATTCTTCATTCTTTGAGATCATTGTACATTATGTAGTGAACTTCGAGATTTGTCCCTTAGAATTGTGCGATCTTTGAGCTTTCTTTAAGATCATCATTCATCTTAAATCTCTTAATCATCCTTGTTGAGTAGCATTGCCTTCATGTGATGTTGTGACCTTCGGACCGGCATGCTCACACTTTTCTTGATCATGACATTACTTATCAGAGTAGCGAAAGCTGTGTTATAGGTCTTTAGGTTGTCATGTTGTCTTTGATTGAAAACATTAAGTGTGAGCATGGGGCTGTGAATTGACTTTATGATTATCTAATAAAAACATTTTTATAAAAATTATCACTAAAATTTTTCTTTTATTTTTCAAAAATACTAGATTTAAAATGAAAATTAATGCAAAAAGAATTTTAATTTTTCAACTATTTTTCTATTTTTTATGATTTATCTAAGAAAAAGGAATTATCTAAATTCTATTTTAATTCCTAGAAAATTCAACTTTAATGAGAAAATTATAGAAAAATGATTTTTATAAACTACAAATGTGCAAGAAAATTATTATACAAAAAGCCCCAAAATTTAACAATCAATTGAACCCTAATTGCTAAAATTAAAACTATAAACCCTAATTTATAAACTAATTTCTAAAAATTAAATTCTATTTTATTTAACTAGAAAGAACAGGGTAGGAATTGAAAGAAATAAAACTAAAAAAAAAAAAAAAAAAAAAATAAAAAAAAAACAGGGTAGGCGGGCTAAATAAGGGAAATTTACACTACTATGTAAACGAGTAACCTTGAAGTTTAAGAAAAGAACAAAACAGACCCTGCGCTTTTTGCTTATTTTGCTTATTGAAAAATTGAGAATTAGCAAAAACTTAAAACTACAAAGTTGTAAAACAGCTTATTTCTAACAACTTTAACAAAAGCACTTTGGACTTTTAACCACTCAATAAGCTAGAAAATTAGCATTTAGTTTCCTGTTACAGAAACTACTTGTTTCCCTAACTTTTTCAATTCTTGCTTATTCCTAGCTTATTTGATGATGAAAATTAAGAACAAAAGATACTATTTGTAGACTAGGATGTATTTTAAAGATATCTAAACAAACATTGGCTAAACTTGACAATATTAACAGGAAAACTAAGATGAAAAAGTGCAAGTTTAGGCTTAAGCAGTTATAAGCTTTTTCAAATTAGCAATACTTCTTATTTCTTATTCCCAAAAAGCTGTAACTTTAAAGACAAGCTATACTAAAGATATATGACTAAACTAGATAAAAGATTTTTCAGAATTAAAACTAGAGATGAAAATCCTAGAAGAAATTATCCTGTACCTAATCTTGCTTCTGTCATTTGCTGATGCATTTGACACAATGACCAAATGCAGGCTAATCTCTTTAACTAACACTCAAACACTCTCAACTTGTATCTAAATTTTTATTAACACAGGTTTAACTCTAAAATCCTAAGAATCTATTTAACTCTAAAAGTTCTATCTTATTCAAAGTGTCCTGGTGTAAAGGATGAGTTTATAAACTCTAAACTATTGAATTTAAATCTCTAACTCTTAAAAGCTGTCCTAAACCTAGTTTAATACTCTCCCTCAGCTAAGGAAAGAGTTTTGCAAACTAAGGTTGACTTTAGGAGTCAACAGGCCTAATCCAAACACTTTTAAGACTGAGCTTTCAAAACTAATGCACTAAGACTATTTAACACTAAAAACAGCTCTAAACCTACATATCTACCTCTTACATAAAATTCAACTACTTAGCTTTTTAACTTTAAAAGGACTAGATTATTATGTGAGATTAAAACTAGTACTCTTCCTAGCTTAAATGTATACTTATGGACAGAACTGAAGGACAAAGTAATTTTGACACATAATTCTTTTAATGATAAATCTAATCATAGTAATAAACAAAACTAACAATGTCATGAAAAAATTTAACATAATTTGTAATGAAATAAGGCAAAATGTCAATGCTGGAAATTAGCTTAATTGGAAATTTTGATAAGTAACCTTGAGAATTGTTGAGTCTCAGCACTAGGAACTATTGTAGGGTGAGTGGTCAAATACAATACACCTAATGCTCCTAGCTCATAAACTTAAGCAACAAGCTTAATAAGCTGTTATTGCTTATTGATCCTTGTAAACGACCAAAATGAACTCAAATCTCCTTGAGTATTCATTCTTTGATTCAAATTGACAACTTATGAATATAAGAATGTTAAAAAACAACTTTACTAACTTGAGCTTTATGAAAAGGAAATAAGCTTCATGGCTTATTAAGAGCTTATTAAGAAAAAATTTCTTTAAATTGAAAATTATAGTATAAGGAGTCGTGTAAAACTGAAGTGATTTACTAAAGATTAAGTCATGCTTATGGTCAACAGTACAAGTGGATTAAAGAGATTACAAAAATATGTAAAAAAAATGCTTAAAATTGAAAGAAACATAAACTGAAAATTTAAAACTAAAAACAACAACCGAAAAATGATCCTAGGGGTGCTATTTATAGAGGATGGGAGAAGAGGAGGAAGAGTTTCCAGAATGATCCTTTAAATCACAGCCTTTGATCTTTCTCGAGTTGATTGTGGCCGTTGGATTGGATTAGTGAGGTGTTTAATCCAATCATTGGATTACACGTGGGTGATTTTGATTGGAGAGAGTGTATGAGCAGGTTTGAATGCTTATAAAGGAGCGGGGAGTGGGAAAAATGGGATTGGGTTTGTGTGAGTTTTTGGCGGGAAAGTCTGTTACAGGGTGGTTAGGGGTTTAAAGCGCGCTGGCTGTTTGTATGTATGGAGAAATAGCACTTTCAGTCCTTGTCTTTGCACCCTTCCTTTCCTAGTTATAAAAGAAGTTTCAAAATGTCAACTTTGGCCCTTGTGGTCTTTATTTCTTTCTTCTCTTTTATAAAACAACTTTCAACTTTATGTAACTTTGGCCCTTGATACTTCAAAACTTCAAATGAGTTCTTTAGACTTTGAAGACTTGTCAATAATGGCCCTTTGACTTTATCTTGACTCTTTGACTTTCTTTATTTCTATCTTTGACTGTGTCGGGCTGATCCGGCTGTGATCTCTGGCTGATTTCTCACTCTTGCTCTTGCCTCTTTGACTTTTTCCCATTTCTTGTCGATTTTTGATCGTTTTTGCTTCTTTTTGTCTTTTCAATCCTTTCCTGCACAATTGGACACAAAAGCACACATTTTCTATTCTTTTGGCATTTTTATTGGCTTTTATTTGGCAAAATCCCGGGTAAATTAGTGTACAATTAAGCAAATATCAAAATTCCCCAAACTAAAGGATTGCCGTGTCCTCACGCAATGTTATCAAGTGTACACTTTGTAAACTAACAAGTTTCCAAAATGCCCTTGTTTAAAACCTTTTATGAATCACCTTTTAAACAACTTTCACTTTTCTCAACATTTAATCTCTTAAAACACATTAATGGCAATCATTGCAAGTTTGCAACTTTTAGGCTCATCGAAATAGGCTACTCCCGATTAATAGAGCACAAAAGAGGAAAATTCGTCATCCTTGACTTTTCACTAGACTAAACAAAGCTAATAAACAAGATCATTGTCAATATAAGTCCAAATGATTAAGCTCTTATACTTACAACTTGTGAACTTTTCACTCCCAGGAATAAATTAATGATTAAGATGTGTGCACTCTTTTTAACTCAACCATAGATCAATTTATCTTCATAGTTGAAATTCATCTAAGCTTTACAAATAAGCCTTGTGAGCTCAAATGTTAATAACATAGATAAATCTCGACTCAAAGCTAAAAGAGATTAGGAAACAAAACTTATAAATTGATTTAAGAAAATGAAATTTTTAACCATTCTTTTTATTTTCCATGTACTATAATTATTTTCTTTTTGCAATAGGAATGTTGTTCTTAGTTCGAACCCCTACTTAGGCCTTTCTCCCAAATAGGATATCGCAACAACAACCGGTGTTCTTAGTTCGAACCCCCACTCCGCTGCTAACGTTTGTGGGTTATCGCGACAACACCTTTTCCTACAAAGCTTAGAATCCAAAGTTCCTTAGTTGCAATCATCACCTAGGCCGCGCTCCCTAGTGATGAATGCCTACGAACCTTGATCCTACGTACATAGTTTTAATCCTTAGTTGCGACCCCATCCGAGGCTTTCTCTCAACATGGATACGCCAACGATTAAAAACTACATATAAAGCTTTTGTTATTCTATTTTTTCAATGCGTCATTTGGCACGAAAAAAGTAATTGCTTTTGCATTAGAACTGCTTCATGGGCATTCTTTTTATAATGATCTTTTTGATGAATGGAATAAAGTTCATTTTAGAAAAGGAACTTATAAATTTAAACTAAATCTTACTTACATATTAAATGAATTCTTTTTCAAAATGTAAGGCTTTTTCTAAAGAATTGGTTTGACTTAAGCTAAATTAAAAAGAGCACGTCATGATTTAGTGTTGTTAAGAGCTTATGGGAGTAATAAGGGAACAAATTCTTCATATAAGCTTTAGGTTTTCAAATAAACCTTGCTTTGCAAATACAACTTATATTTAACTACATCATTTCTCGTTCTTCACAATTTTAAATTCCAAAGCAATAGGATTTGTGGAAAGTTGCCCCACAAAGGTAGGTTTAAAGCACTAGTAGGTCATTTTCACCCGGTTCCAGTTAAAATTAACTCCTATTTCTCACAACGGACTACCTAAAAAAGATGGTGTTTTTTCCAAACTAAGCTTCTTTTGAGCTTTTCTTGTAAGCAAAATTTTTAAAATTTCTCACTTTTCACAAAAAGGCAATTCAAAAATATTCAAACAAGGTTGCGTGAAATGCAAGTCAATATCGAAGATATCCTTCCCCAAACTAAAATGAAACTTTGTCCTCAAAGTTTAAAAATAAGGGTCAAAAGGAATCTTTAACAAAATTTTCTATGGGACATGCAAAAGAATAGATGTTAATTCGATAAGACAAGGATAAGAGATTTCCTTTTTTGATCAAGAGTAGATTGGAGACATCGATGGGAAATTGTGGGAAATTGCTTTGTCTTCCACAAATATTGAACCATGAAGCTTCCAAAAATCCGGGAAATCTAGACAAAAACTCAACAAAACCAACAGAGACGAAAAAGAACATGATTCTCTCTACTTTAACATTGTTTAGCTCCAAAACATCTTTAAAACGCTTAGTTTTTGTTAACCGAAGTACAGTAATTTGCCCACGAATTAATTTATCCTTGGGGAAGCAAAGAAAATAGAAAGAAAAAGAAAAGAAAAATAAAGGATAAGCATGGGGTGCCTCCCACGAAGCGCTTGTTTATTATAGAGTCCATTCGATTTGACTCTTTCACCAAACTAAGTTTTTATGGTGGGTGAATGCAATGGTGAAGAAAATCTAAGATTGGTGCAACCTCACAAAACATTTAAGAGGTCAAAAGAGCTTTAGAGATGGAAGCTAAACTCTTTGTCACTATATCCTTAAAAGCATCATTATCAAAAATTCCGGATTAAAAATTTTTATTTCACTCCCCGTGGAGTAAGATACGGGTAAAACCTCAGGATAGGTGACAAATGGTAAAAATGATCGGGTAGTAAATGTGAAGGTATCTTCCTCTTCATCTGAAACAACATTTTCACCTATACCCGGGTAAGAAAGTTCACTTGTGTTAATTTCATCAAAAACATTAACTTCAGCCATCACGGGCTCGTCATCAAAGGTAAATGACTCATACTCGGGAAAAATCATCGAATCATCAAGGGGTAAATCATCAATAGACGTAGTGTCCTCCCCTGAATCACGGTCACTCTCGATACCCCGTGTTATCGAGTTATCCGAAAAACTAAGCAAATCCGCCTCCTCTAAAGACAAATCAATATCCACAACGGGGATAGTAGAGGAGGGGTAATTTGTTGGAGAAATCGGAATAGGAGGAGAAATCGGAATAGGAGGAGAGAGATTAAAAGTGTTAATCTTTTCAATTAAAAGATAACTTTCGACTAATTTCTCCCGAAGAGGAATGTCAACGATCTTAGAAATGTCGAGATCAATCTCTCCTCCGTCCTCCTCAAAATCAACACAATCATAAAAATCGTCATCATAATCGTCATCGTCGTCGGTATCATCGTCATCGACACAAGCTTCAACGATTTCCGGAGAAAGTGGAGCAAGATGAGCAAGTCTACTCGTGGACTTCTCGTAATAGGAATCATCGATGTCGAACAAATCACACTCCCCCAAACTAAAGTCATCGGACTCACTTGGGTTTGAAACAAGGGTCTCAACACTATTCGTCTCCGTTTCCGGAGTAATGTTGATATGCTCGTCTCCCATTATGAGCGAATCCTTAGGCTCTACGTTTTGCGAAACGGGAATGTGAATCGTATTCGGATGAACAGCATAAAATCCCAAATTATCGTCATCATCGTCAATGATAATCTTCCGACTTTGAACTCTAGCTTCAAGATCGGCAAATTCTTTATCTTGTGTGATTTTCCCAATTTCAATGCTTAGACTATTGAATCTATCCTTAAGCTCATAAATCTTATCTTCACATTTTCTCCTATAATCAATATGGATCTCTTCCTTTCGATATTCTCTTATTCCTAACTCATTCATCCATTCTTTCATTTCTTCTAAACATTGTTGCTTTTGAATCTCCAAATCTTGGATTTTCATTTCTTGAGGAGATTGTTTTTCATTTAAAGCTTGATTATCTTTTTGAAATTTCTCCTCAGCAAGCAGTTCCACAATACTCTTCTCTTCTTGATCTTTATGAATTTGGTTAGGAGTTTCTTGTTTGAGTGGTTGGATTTCATTAAGAATTTGTAAATCCTCAAGAAGACTTTGCAACAATTCTTGCAAATACTCAGGTTGAAATTGCTCTTCTTCCACAACTTGCTTGATTTTCAAAAATTTCTCCTCCGCAAGCAATAACTTGATGCTCTTTTCATTATGAGGTATGTGATCATACTTCATCAAGAAGCTTTGCATAGAAAATCACTCAAAGGTCCGCTTGAGCATGTACATTTCCATACTTGGCACCGGAAGAATCTGAATAAGCATCGAAACTGTGGAGGATGGAAATTGGTCGAAACGAAGAATGAGAATAAAATACTCTTGGTTCACCGAGGCTGACATTGGTAAGTCTCATGAGGACCTCCACAGTTTTCACAACAAAGATATTGTTGTGGAAGAATTTGTGAATCATGTGGGAAACAATCAAAATTTTGATTATAGCACGGTTCTGGCTCAGAAATGATCGGATCTTTTGGTGGACAGTTGTAACCGAAATGAGCACCTTTTCCACAAAATTCACAAATGCATTTTTGACAAAAAAATCCCATTTAATGAATCACCGCATTCATAACAACAATTATGATCGATTTGTGGAGGATCTTGTGAAATATACCATCGTGGCTAGATCAACAACGCAGGGCTCTCGAAGAGCATTAACAGCTTTGGTATTGCCATTGGATGACCGGGAGTAATCTTGAAGGTTTTTTGGAAAACTCCATTATCAACACAATATGCAAACCAAATCTTTTTCACACTTCGTACGTATAAGATACAAATCCATGACAATACGACCAACGACTGGGGTTTCCACCACCGAACAATGCTGAAAAGAGTCATACACAGGAACAATGATTTGGGTCTTTAAGATTTCTATCGAACAACACACTTTTAGTGTACCACCTCCGCAATGTTGAACACACTATGATTTGAATAACGGGTAATTTATGACCGATTAAGCCGCCATAAGAATTAAACGTTATAGAGGATAAAGAAGATTAGAATTAGAACAAATTGAGAGGAATAAGAAGAATATTTTAAGCTTAATCGGGGAATATTACATAAAAAATTTGAGATTGGAGCAGATTCATTTATGGAGACAAATTAAAATTTTTTAGTTTTTATTAGGAATGGAAACAAAAATCTTTTTGGTAATCGCTTATTACAAGCTTCACGATAAGTCTCTAAGAATACGCACAAGTGAGCGGAAAAGCTAAGCGAGCCGCAATGACTACTAGAGAATAGCTATCACTTTTCCTAAAAACTCACCTATATTTTGTAAACTTAAAGGTCCTTCGTACCTCGCAGTACTTCACGATTTGTTTTGTTGTTAATTGGAATGGTTTAAGATGGATAGCTTGTATCCAAATGTTTATTAATATTTTTTTTTTTACTAATTCGATAGGAATCGAATTAATGAACTTTTTATATTTTTATAGAAAAATAGCAAAATAACTTCCAAAGGAAGGATCTTCAAAACTCTACTTCAACGAATACTCTTCAACAATCGTTCACGACTTCCCCGGCAACGGCGCCAAAATTTGATTCGTGTAAAACAAATTTAATATACCAATAGTATTAATCTCGTAAGAATTCTTTCCAAAATACTTCTCAACCAAGAGAAATATAAGGTAAAAATCTCACAAAAGAAAACACAATTCGTATATTTTTATCCGGGAAGTATTGTACAACTCGGGTCGTGTCCCAACGAAATCGTGAATTGAGAATTTGGAATATTCGGATTCGAGCCAAGAATGATAAAGGATATTTGATTTGTTGATTACACTACAAATTTAATAGCAAGAATTGAAAAACAATTAACTAGCACGAAAATTAAATGCACAAAACGTATTAAACGCGGGCTAAAACTGAAATTTAAAATCTAAAGCACAACTTTTAACAAATTTAATACCTAAAAATCACAAATTTAAAATGAAAATTTTAGGAAAAAGAATTGGAATTTTTTATGTATTTTTGAATTTTTTATGATTTTTCTAAGATTTAATGATTTATCAAAAATAAACTTTTTCTAAAAATTAACACTAAAATTTTTCTTTTATTTTTCAAAAATACTAGATTTAAAATGAAAATTAATGCAAAAAGAATTTTAATTTTTCAACTATTTTTCTATTTTTTATGATTTATCTAAGAAAAAGAAATTACTAAAATCTATTTTAATTTCTAGAAAATACAAATTTAATTGGAAAAATATAGAAAAATTGTTTTTAGAAGCTAATTAAGTGCAGAAATTTAATAGAACAAAAAGCCCCAAATTTTATTAACTAATTGACACTTAATTTGACCAATTAAAAACTAAACCCTAAATTTAAAAAACTAGAAACTAAAATATTAAAACTATTTTATTTAATAAGAAAGACAGGGTAAAAAGTGCAAGAAATGAAAGTATAGGGTAGGCGGGCTAACTTGGGGAAATTTACACAACAGTTAAAACAGTTAACCTTGAACTTTAAGAAAAGTACCAAATAGACCCCGCGATTTCAGCTTATTTTGCTTATTTGAAAAATGATTTTCAGACAAAACTTAAAATTACAAAGTTACTCAACAGCTTATTCTTAACAACTTTAATAAAGACAACTCTAACTTTTAACAAGAAAATAAGCTAGAAAATAAGAAGATAAATGGCTGTTACAGAAAGTGCCTATTTTCTAAGCTTTTTAGATTTTTGCTTATTGAGAACTTAATACTTGATAAAACTTGAAACTAAAAGATGCTTGATGAAGCTTAAGATGTATATTAAGGGATTTTAAACTATTATTAACCTGTGTTAAACAAATTTAGAAAGATAATGAAGCTGAAAAATGCAAAGTTTCATGAAACAGTTTGAGAGCTTTTTCAACTAAGCTTAACAAGCTTAATTTTGAACTTTAAGAGCTGATATTTTGAAAATAAGCTAACCTAGCTATCTATAATCAACCTAGCTAAAAGGATTTGTAAAAACTCTAAAATGAAATGAGAAATTTCAAAGTGAAAAAGTGGCAAAGATTATGCTTAAATGAAGTGTGCACTTGCTGGTGCAATTGCAGCTGATGCAATGTGCAAGCTACTCAACTTAAGGTTCAACTTTTAGAGCTAATACATCACCTTATGAACCTAAATGAGCTCAGCAAAACTTTACACTGTGAATGCTCTTTAGGAATTTTAAAATCTAAACCTATTCAGTTTGAAAATGTGCCCTGGTGCTGGCAATGAGTTTTACACTCTATTTTTTTATAAAACTAACTTTAACTTCTAAAAACTGATTTAATACTAGTTTAATAACCTAACTCAACTATTTGAGAAACTTTGACAAAATAGAATTGACTTTAAGAGTCAAACAATGCTTAAACCAAACACTGCCTTAAACTAAAACTGTCAAACTTTATTGTACTTAAAAGCTATTTAGCACTAAAACTTTTAAAGCTTTTTATCTACTTATACTAAACTTGACCTAATAAAGCTATTTAAGCACTAAAATCAACAGCTTATTAA
>BQNB010136376.1:0-18010 GCA_026074375.1 Tanacetum coccineum
AGGACACCTGTTTCGATAACAACATAGAGGCCGCAGTGGCAAATTAGAAACCTAAAATACCTATTATGAGTGTGGAAAATCGGGACATTACAAGAGTGATTGTCCAAAGCTGAACCGTGTGAACCGGAATTAGAAGGTAAAAACCTGCGAGAACTCTAACGCCGTCAAAGATCATGCCGATGCTTAAGGAGAGATTTTCCTACCTTTTCTAGTGAAACCTAAGTAGACTTGGACCGTATTCCCTAAGAAAATTGCACTAGTACTTCAATTTCGTGTATTGTGTGGATGTTTTTAAACCATCTGTTCATTTTGTGCCATGACGATTTCGTCAATTACACTTCAATTTTCTATTAACTTATGTAAGGTACTCCTCAAATCTATTACCGTCTTACAACCCATTTCACTATTATTTTATAAACCACTTTATTGTTATAGACTAATTGGATGTTATCCTATTGTTGGGATCAAGAAGCCTTTAATGAAGAAACCTGATGATTAACAAGACGAATATCAAGTTTAGGGGATGATTGTTGGGAATTAAAGTCTTCATACTTTGTACTGCCAAGCATAATTTAGTACTGCTCAAGATACATGGAAATATGCTAAGTGTTGGAAACTGCCAGTACTAATCAGTTAATACTGCTAGAGTAAACTTAGTACTGCTAGAGCAAAGTTAGTACTGCCAGTACTAACTTAATACTGCTGAAGGACTTAAGACTGCTGGTGAAGACTGAAGAAAATATTCCAAGTAGTTAGTACTGCTTGCACAAAAGTTATGACTGCTAGTGTAAGTTACTACTGTTAGAGTAATATTGATGATGCTCAACCAAAGTTAATGCTGCTAGTGAATATTGTTAATGCTGATTGAAGAGATTATATGCTGATTAGAAGATTTCAACTGAAGTTAATGCTGATTGAAGAGATTATATGCTGATTGAGAAGATTTATGAGAAAGTATTTAATACACTTGACTACATGTTTAGGAAAATATTAAATACTTAGTCATTGTATTCAATATATTTGACTAAATACTTAGGAAAGTATTATAAGCCCACTAGGACTCTTTGGTGTATAAAAGAAGGTCCTAGGGCATAGAGAAAATCATATCCATACACATAGACATCATATCAGTTTTCAATATCTCAATAGCAGTTTTCCATAGAATTCGTAGCTTTAAGGTTGTAAACCCTATCACTAAATTAGAGTGATCGTATTAATATATTAAAGCGTGTTGTGTTATATCTTTGTGTCAATCATAATTCACTGTTTGATTGAATATACTTCTTAGTGGTATAAACTAGATTTCCCCATACTTATATCCTTGAAATCAAAGTTTCATCTTATATTTTTGGATTTCTACCAAGGGAACTAAACCTTACAAAGCTAAGGAGTTAAAGATCATTCATGGGATCAATAAGGTATCAGAACAGTTGTGAAGCTTCAATAAGAAGAAGAACAGCCTATAAATTAGTGATCCATAATGGCATACACATCATTATGAAATACCTTCCAGTCAGATAATGAGTAGATTCTTGTTCTAAATCATTGTTTAAAGCTTATGCTACTTCAAGAACAATATGACAGTTTGTGTACAGATTCACAAAAAGTCTCAATTAATTTAGTTATCTATAAAGCAAGTCTTACAGTCTGTATAATATAGACTAGTAGCCCTATAAATAAAAATGAGGTTGTGTTTGAAGAGAGCATTAATGTTTTAAAACTTGAAGTTAGACTAAGAAAGAGATCAATTAAAACAGACATTAGAAAAGTTTCAAAATTCATCCAATCTTAATGATTTACAGAAAGTCAAGTAATTGAACAAGGTTAAAACAGGACTAGGGGATATCGTACAATAGCTACTGCAGTTTCTCCTGCAGTAGAAAGTTTTGTGAATTTAACTGATAAGTCTGGTCGGATAAGGGATATCATTCAGTTCCCCCACCTCTGTCAGGGAATTTCATACCTTACAAACCTGATCTAACATTTATGGATGAAATAGTTGAAAGTGAAAATTGTACGATGTTACAACTGCTAAGGTACAACGCGGCCTAGTAATGAAAAGAACAAGCTAAAAAATAAGGTGTGTTCACACTGTTGAATCTAATACTGTTATGAGAGTAGTGTTGTGCCCCGAATAATAGACTGTGGTGGTCAAGATGGTAAGTGAAGAAAAACTGTTTTTCCTACTGATTTCAAAAATAGGAATTTGTTGACCCTAAACAACCAGAAAAACCAGTAAAGAAACCAGTGAAGTATGCTGAAATGTACACGTCACAAAGGCCTTGGGGAAATCAAAGAAACTAGAATAATCAGAAGTCCCAACAGCTAAGAAGTAACTTTGTAATGTATAACAAAGCTTGCTATGTCTGTGGAAGTTTTGATCACCTCCAGTATACATGTAAACAAAAAAGACAGCTAAATGGTCAAAGGGAGGAAAAACTAGTGTGGAATAATGCAAGAAGGGTGAATCATCAAAATTCTCCAAGAATGACTCATCCCAATTCAAAAAGATACATGATTCCCAACAGTAGTATTAATTGAGTCAGTGTGTTTATACTAAAAACTATTAATACCTGCTTATGTCAAGACAGCAGTTAATGCTGCAAAGCCAAAAGCAGTACATATATATTGTCAAGAGAAATAGGTTTTCATGATGTTAAAGAGCCATCAGCATGCTAGGTTTACACAAGCCAAAGAACAGAGAAATAGGACCAGTGTATCCAAACACAACCAAGTGGCATCAATCATCTAGAAAAAAATTTGATTATATTGATGCACAAGGACAGATCAAGTCAGTGATGGCTTTATGAGTATATTCCCAAAAGAAAAATGATTTAAGAAATCCTTTCCAAACAGGGGAGGAAGATAACTAAAATTAATCAAGATCCTGGCATTTTATTGGTACAACATGATGCAAAGATTCAGGGGAGGCATGAACATGAACCAGAGTTTGATTTTGATGCTGATAATGTACCAATTACTACTGCTAGTGCAGAAATTAGTACTGCCAGCCCTAAAGTTAAAACTGCTAGTTGATTCTATTAAAGAATTCTTGTGCTAGCAAATTTAGGTACAATCAAAGGAAAAATGTAGCAAAGTTGACATAAGAAAATGACAAGTCACAATACAAGAAGTGTTTAGATACATCCTCCTAGTGAAGATAAAGCCTCTTATCAAGAAACTTGAAGATTCAGAAGATGAACATCAAGTTTAGGGGAGGATTGTTAGGAATCAAGGAAGCTTAAGAGAAACATTGATGATTATGCGCGCGTGCGAGTGCGCTGAGCGAGCAAGTTTAGGGGATGAGTGGTTTTGGAAATTAAAGTTCTTCATACATTTACTGAGTGCCGCGCGACATAGCGGGGTGGAGGGAAGGGGTGGAGCGCAGGGGGGGGGGGCCACAAGTTACACAGAAATATGCTAAGTGTTGGAGACTGCCAGTACTGCTAGAGCAAAGTTAGTACTGCCAGTACAAACTTAATACTGCTGAATGACTTAAGACTGCTGGTGAAGACTAAAGAAAATATCCCAAGTAGTTAGTACTGCTAGCACAAAAGTTACTACTGTTAGTGTTAGTTATTACTGTTAGAGTAATATTGATGCTGCTCAACCGAAGTTAATACTGATAGTGAGTATTATTAATGCTGATTAGAAGATTTCAACTGAAGTTAATGTTGATTGAAGAGATTATATGCTGATTGAGAAGATTTATGAGAAAGTATTTAATACATTTGACTACATGTTTTGGAAAGTATTAAATACATAGTCATTAGATTCAATACATTTGACTAAATATTTAGGAAAGTATTGTAAGCCCTTTAAGACTCCTTGGTGTATAAAAGGAGATCCTAGGGCATCTAGTTGAGCATCTCATTAGTATACACATCATATGAATTTTCAATATCTCAATAGCAGTTTTCTATAGAATTCGTAGCTTCAAGGTTGTAAACCCTATAACTAAGTTAGAGTGATCTTATTAATATATTGAAGCGTGTTATGTTATATCTTTGTGTCAATCATAATTCACTGTTTGATTGAATATACTTCTTAGTGGTATAAACTAGATTCTGCATAACTTATATAATTCAAATCAAAGTTTCATTTTTAGTATTTTTGGATTTATCCAAGGGTACTAAACCTTACAAGCTAAGGAGTTAAAGATACATTGGGATCAACAAGTGGTATCAGAGCAGGTTGTGAAGCTTTGAATAAGAAGAAGAGCATCCTACAGAATTTTGCATTAAATGGCATACCACATCTTCAGGAAGTTCCTTCCATTCAAATACTGAGGAAGAATTCATGTCTAAATCATGTGTTAAAGCTTATGCTACTCTCAAAGAACAATATGACAGTTTGTGTTCAGATTACAAAAAGTCTCAATTTAATTTAGTATCTTATAAAGCAGGTTTACAGTCTGTAGAAGATAGACTAGTACACTATAAGAAAAATGAGGCTGTGTTTAAAGAAAGCATTAATGTTTTAAAACTTGAAGTTAGACTTTGAGATAATGCCTTAGATGAATACAAAATAATATGGGAAAAAGCAGAAAAGAAAGATATCAATTAAAACAGACATTAGAAAAGTTTCAAAATTCATCCAAGTCCTTAAATGATTTACTGGAAAGTCAAGTAATTGACAAGTTTAAAACAGGACTAGGATATAGTACAGCTACTGCAGTAGAAAGTTTTGTAACTTTAACTGATAAGTCTAGATCAGATAAGGAATATCATTAAGTTCCCCCACCTCTATCAAGAAATTTCATACCTCGCAAACCTTATCTAACATTTATGGATGAAATAGTTGAAAGTGAAAATTTGGATGTTACTACTATTGTTACACCTAGTAATGAAAAGACAACTGAAAATAAGGGTGTGTTCAACACAGTTGAATCTAATACTATTAGGAGAGAGTGTTGTGCCCCAATTAATGAGGAGTTGGTGTCAGATGGTAAGAAGAAAACTGTTTTACCTACTGTTTCTAAAATAGAATTTGTTAGACCTAAATAATCAGAAAAACCAGTTAGAAAACCAGTGAAGTATGCTGAAGTGTACAGGTCACAAAGGCCTAGGGAAAATCAAAGAAACTAGAATAATCAGAAGTCCCAACAGCTAGGAAGTAACTTTGTAATGTATAACAAAGCATGCTATGTCTGTGGAAGTTTTGATCACCTCCAGTATACATGTAAACAAAAGAGACAGATAAATGGTCAAAGGAAGGAAAAACCAGTGTGGAATAATGCAAAAAGGGTGAACCATCAAAATTCTCCAAGAATGACTCACCCTAATTCAAAAAGAAACATGATTCCACAAGCAGTATTAATGAGGTCAGTGCTAAAAACTATTAATACTGCTAGGTCAAGAGCAGCAGTTAATGCTGCTAAGCCAAAAGCAGTACATAATGTTGTCAAGAGAAATAGGTTTCATGATGTTAAGGCCTCAGCATGCTGGGTTTGGAAGCCAAAGAATAGAGAAATAGACCATGTATCCAAACACAACAGTGCATCAATCATCTTGAAAAAATTTGATTATATTGATGCACAAGGAAGATTCAAGTCAGTGATGGCTTAGGTCCCTAAAAGAAAATGATTTGGAGGATCCTTCTAAACAGGGGAGGAAGATAACTGAAATTGATCAAGATCCTGGCATTTCATTGGTACAATATGATGCAGAGATTTAGGGGAGGCATAAACATGAACCAGAGTTTGATTTTGATGCTGCTAATGTACCAGTTACTACTGCTGGTGCTTTAGATCACAATCCTTTATCGATTCCTTAGCTTGTAAGGGTTAAGTTACTTTGGATAAATCTAAAACAACTTATGATTGAAACTTTGTGAGTACCAAAGAGTATGCGGAATCTACTCTTTAGTACTTAGAAGAATATATGTGAATATCAATGAAAAAGTAAACTTGTATAAACAATGATATCACTTAAAAGCTCCAATAGTATTAATCTTAATAATACGAGTACTCTGTGTAGTACTAGGGTTTACAACCTTGAAGCTATGAACTATATAGAATGAGATGTCTATATGAATGAATTGTGTATAGATCACTTTTTCTCTATGCCCTAGGACCTCCTTTTATATACCAAGGAGTCCTTGTGGGTTTACAATACTTTTCTAAGTATTTAGTCAAACATATTGAATACAATGACTAAGTATTTAATATTTTCCTAAACATATAGTCAAATGTATTAAATACTTTCTCATAAATCTTCTCAATCAGCATATAATCTCTTCAATCATCATTAACTTCAGTTGAAATCTTCTAATCAACATATAATCTCTTCAATTAGCATTAACTTTAGTTGAAATATTCTAATCAACATATAATCTCTTCAATCAGCATTAACTTTAGTTGAAATCTTCTAATCAGCATATAATCTCTTCAATCAGCATTAACTTTAGTTGAAATCTTCTAATCAGCATATAATCTCTTCAATCAGCATTAACAATATTCACTAGGAGCATTAACTTTGGTTGAGCAGCATCAATATTACTCTAATAGTAGTAACTAACACTAGCAGTAGTAAGTTTTGTGCTAGTAGTACTAACTACTTGGAATATTTTATTCAGTCTTCACTAGAAGTCTTAAGACCTTTAGCAGTATTAAGTTAGTACTAGCAGTACTAACTTTGCTCTAGCAGTACTAAGTTTACTCTAGCAGTACTAACTGATTAGTAAGTATGGCTGTTTCCAACCCTTAGCATATTTCCTTGTATCTTGAGCAGTATAAATTTCGATTGGCACTTCGTACAAGTATATGAAAGACTTTAATTCCCTAAAATCATTCCCTTAAACTTGTGATATTCATCTTATTAAATCATCAAGTTTCTTCATTAAGGCTTCTTGTCCCATCAATCCTCCCTAAACTTGATGTTCATCTTTGAATCTTCAAAGTTTATGATAAGAGCTTTATTTTCACTAGTGATGGTCTAAAACTCTCTTTGTATTGTGACTTGTCATTTTTTGTGTCAACTCTGCT
Source organism: Tanacetum coccineum (assembly GCA_026074375.1). NCBI lineage: Eukaryota > Viridiplantae > Streptophyta > Magnoliopsida > Asterales > Asteraceae > Tanacetum > Tanacetum coccineum. The sequence continues at coordinate 6,986 of BQNB010136376.1, forward strand.
CCTGCTCTCTTTTCATCATCAAATTGATCTTGCAATTTCATAGCTGCTTTATAACCAAGTCTTTCTTGCTCTTGTTACCTTTTTATCTTCAGGGCTATTTAACCTCACTGAATCTTCCAATTCTGTTTCTGGGTTGCCCTGCAAATAAGAAAATCAGACCTTCTTGGGAACCCAAGCCATTACAGACCTGGATCTGCCTCTTACATCAACATAGTCATATCTCTTCAAAGTGATTGATGCACTATTAGGTTTGATAAGTAGTATCAAACCCAACATGCTGAGCCTTAAACTGCATTAACCCGATTGGCCTTACAACATTTTAAAATGACTTTGTATGGCAGTAATAAGTGAAATTAGGCCAACTCTAGTGAGATTTTTTCCTTGAAACCATGTGTCTTTTTGGATTTAGGGTGAGTTAATTCTTGGAGATTTTGTGGTTCACCCTTCTTGCCAATTATTCCACACTAGTTTTTCCTCCCTTTGGACCATTTAATGTCTCTTTTGTTTACATGGTATACTGGGAGCGTGTTCAAATATTTCCACAGACATTAGCGGCTTTTATTGTGCTTCACATAAATCATTTCCTAGTTGTTGGGACTTTTGATTATTCTAGTTTCTTTGATTTCCCCTAGGTTTTTATGACCTGTACATCTTAGCATACTTAACTGGTTTCCTAACTTGTTTTTCTTGTTGTTTAGATTTAACAAATTCTATCTTAGCAACAGTAGGAAAAACAATTTTCTTTTTTGATTTATCATCTGACACCAACTTCTCAATCAATAGGGCATCATTAGATTTCCTAACCTCATTAAAAATATCTTTACTAGCACTCTTACTAGTCTTAGGTCTATAGCCTTCAAACTCAGGCTCTTGTAACTCCTCTAGGCCAGAATTGGACAAATCAATCTTTGGGGGAGAAAAGAATCCTTGTTTGGGGATGGTGGTGGTTGGGAAACAAACATATAGAATACAAACCTCTACACCTTTTCTAATATTATCAATTATTTTGATACTTCCCTCAATATTTGGGTCTAGACTCTTAGAAGCATTTTCAAAATTTTCAATTTTAAGCTGATAGCTTTCTTTTCTTTCTTAAGATTTTCTAATTCACATTTAAGCACACTAATGTCAGTCTTTATATGTGATATCTCTTTTAAGAACAGCAATTTGCTTATAAAACATAAACTCATTCTTCTTGTAAAAGACAAGTCTCTCTTCTACATATGCTAACCTTCTTTTATAATCATCTAAATTGGACTGATATTTGTTAAACTCTATTCTTAAATCATCGTATTGTTTTTAAGAGTTTCATGGTTTTTCAGACAAGTTTTTGAACAAGTTTTTACCTCAGAGTCTGAAAGAGCCATATGAGCCATCTCTTCCTTGTGAGTAAAGGATTCTTCTTGATAGTTTCTTCTAGATCAAAGTTTTAGAACACAAGCTCTGATATCACTTGTTGATCCCAAACCTAGATCGATTCCTTAGGTTGTCTAAGGTTAAATTACCTTGGATAAATCCAAAATAACTTGTTGTAGAAACTTTGTATGTATATTAAAGTGTATGCGGAATCTACACCTTAATACCTAGAAGTATTATGAATAAAACAGTAATCTTGAACAAACAAAGATATAACCAAACGCTCCAATATTATTAGATCAATAATACGAGTACTCTTAACTTAGTACTGGGGTTTACAACCTTGAAGCTTTTCTCAATCGACTTTGACAACTATGAAAACTGATAATGATACGACTGTGTGTTTTGTGTTATCTCAACTAATGCCCTAGAGCCTCCTTTTATAGACTAAGGAGTCCTAGTCGGCTTACAATACATTCCTAAGATATCTTAATCTTTTCTAAACATAAACGTAATCTTTTAAATAAATACATTATGTATATCTTGTACATAAATATCTCAATACTTATCTTCACAAGTATTCTTGTTCTCCAAACAATCTTTATCTCTTTAATTCGTCTTTATCCTCTTGACAGTAGAAAGTCTTCAAACAGTTGTAATCTTTCCACCAGCAGCACTAATAAACATAAGCAGTAGTAACATTAGTACTAGCAGTACTAATATACACTAACAGTAGTAACTTGTACTAGCAGTCTTAACTTTTACTACTAGCAGCACTAACTACTTAGCTTATATTTTAGTCTTCAACACTGAGCAGTCTTAACTTCAACTAACAACAAAACTCTGATTGAGCTTGTTAATTAGATTTAGCTTGTTAATCAACATTAATAAAAAAAAGATGTGAACTACATACCCTAGGGTCTCCTTTTATAAACCAAGGAGTCCTAAGCTTAATAATATATTTTTTTTTTTTTTTTTTTTTTTTTTTTTTTTTTTATTTTTTTTTTTTGGATTTTTTTTTTTTGTTTTTTTTTCCCTTAGTATTTAGTCAAACATATTGAATACTATGACTAAGTATTTAATATTTTTTTAAACATGTAGTCAAATGTATTAAATATTTTCTCATAAATCTTCTCAATCAGCATATAAACTTCTCAATTAGCATTAACTTCAGATTTAATCTTCTCAATCAGCATTAACTTTTCGTGTACTCTTCACAATCAGCATTATATTCAGTCATTCAGCAGTATTAAGTTAGTACTGGCAGTACTAACTTTGCTCTAGCAGTACTAAGTTTACACTAGCAGTACTAACTGATTAGTACTAACAGTATTAACTTAGTTAATATTGTTAGTTATAAACTGAGTACTAAATTATGCTTGGCAATACAAAGTATGAAGACTTTAATTCCCAATAATTTTTTTTAACAAAACGCTGATTGAGCTTGTTAATCAGATTTAGCTTGTTAATCAGCATTAATAATAATAATAAACAAAAGATGTGAACTACTTACCCTAGGGTCTCCTTTTATAAACCAAGAAGTCCTAATGGGCTTACAATATTTTTCTAAGTATTTAGTCAAACATATTGAATACTATGACTAAGTATTTAATATTTTCCTAAACATGTTGTCAAATGTATTAAATACTTTCTCATAAATCTTCTCAATCAGACAATAAACTTCTCAATCCAGGCATTAACTTCTATGTAAAACTTCCAATCAGCATTAACTTTTCGTGAAATCTTCACAATCAGCATTAACTTTAGTCTTTCAGCAGTATTAAGTTAGTACTGGCAGTATTAAGTTATAAACTAAGTACTAAATTATGCTTGACAGTACAAAGTATGAAGACTTTAATTCCCAACAATCCTCCCCTAAACTTGATATTCATCTTGTTAATTATCAATTTTCTTCTTTAAAGGCTTCTTGATCCCAATAATCCTCCCGTAAACTTGATGTTCATCTTTTGAATCTTCAAGTTCCTGGATAAAAGCTTTTTATCATAACTTGGAGGATTAATCAAAACACTAATGAAAAAATTTCTTTACTTCTTGTACTGTGACTTGTCATTTTGTTGAGTCAACTCTGCTCCTACTCTCTTTTCATCATCAAATTGATCATGCAATTTTACAGCTGCTTTATAACCAAGTATTTCTTGCTCTTGTTATCTTTTTGTCTTCAGGGCTGTTTAACCTTACTACATCTCTAATTCTGTTCTCTGGGTTGCATGCACATAGAATAATCAGAACCTTCTTTGGGAACCCAGAGCCATTACAAGAACTGATCTTCCTCTTGCATCAACATAATCATATCTCTTCAAAGTGATTGATGCACTATTAGGTTTGATAGGTCTCCAAACTCAACATGCTGAGGCCTTAACTACATTAACCTGATTCGTCCTAACAACATTAAAATGACTTTGTCTGGCTGTATTAAGTGAAATTGGGCCAGACCTATAGTAAGATTTTTCTTGGAACCATGTGTCTTTTTGGATTTGGGTGAGTAATTCTTGGAGAATTATGATGGTTCACCCTTCTTGCATTATTCCACACTAGTTTTTCCTCTCTTTGACCATTTAGCTGTCTCTTTTGTTTACATGTATACTAGAGGTGATCAAAACTTCTACAGACATAGCAGGATTTATTGTGCATCACAAAATCTTTTCCTAGATGATTGGACTTCTGTCGATTCTAATTCCTCTAATTCCCCCTAGGAGATTGTGATCTATACATTTATGCATACCTAACTGACTTTTTAACTAGTTTTTCATGATTTTTAGGTTTTGTAGACTCTACCTTTTTATTAACAAGAAAAACTGTTTCTATATCAACATTAAGTGAAGATTCAACAAAGCTACTTTTGTCTTGTGATACATGTTCTTCTGCTAAAGACTCATCAGAATTTTCTTTAGAATTATCTAATTTTTTTTATCACAAACATCATTAGACTCTTGCTCACTATTCTCAGGACCATAACCTTTGAATTCAGGCTTTTTGAATTCATGAAGACCAAAATAAGACAGATCAAGCTTATTAGGTCTATTATAGATTAAAGGATGAGGTGGAGGAACTGCACTATACCCCAAACCCTTTTTACTTTTGTCAGTTATCTGATTTCCTAACAACTAATCTAAGTCTTTTAAGGCCTTATAAAATTTCTCAATTTTAAATTCAATGCCATCTTTTTCTTGCTTAACTTTTTCACACTCACTTTTAAGCACATTTTTTATAGTCTTTATAAGCTACTTCTCTTTTAAGTACAACAACTTCTTCACTAAAAAGAACCTCATTCTTCCTATATGTGATTAGTTGAGCTTCTTTCTACTGTTTCTAAAACCTCTTTTTATAAGTATGCTAGTTAAACTTAGTTTGATTAAGTTTAACAATCAAATCATCACACTGTTTCTTAAGAGTTTCATAGTTTTGCAAACAAGTTTTAGAGCAAGTTTTATCAGTGTATACCTCTGAGTCTGAAAAATCCATAGGAGCCATATCTTCCTTGTGAGTAAAGGATTCTTCTTGATAGTTTCTTCTAGATCAAAGTTTCAGAACACAAGCTCTAATACCACTTGTTGATCCTAAACCTAAATCGATTCCTTAGGTTGTCTAAGGTTAAATTACCTTGGATAAATCCAAAATAACTTGTTGTAGAAACTTTGTATGTATATTAAAGTGTATCTGAATCTACACTTAATACCTATAATAATTATGAACAAAACATAATCTTAACAAACAAAGATAAAATCAAGACGCTCCAATATTAATAATCAATACATAACTACGAGGTACCTATCATAGTAACTAAGGGTTTAACAACCTGAAGCTTTACAAAAACTCTTAATCTCTAGATCTGTGTATTTTTGGATGTGAGAGATGTGAACTACATACCCTGAGGGTGCTCCTTTATATTAAACCAAAGGATTCATAATGGCTTACAATATTTCCTAAGTAAAATTATTTTATATTAGTCAAACATATTGAATACTATGACTAAGTATTTAATATTTCCTAAACATGTAGTCAAATGTATTAAATACTTTCTCATAAATCTTCTCAATTAGCATATAAACTTCTCAATCAGCATTAACTTCAGATGTAATCTTCTCAATCTGCATTAACTTTCCATGTAATTTTCACAATCAGCATTAACTTCAGTCTTTCAGCAGTATTAAGTTAGTACTGGTAGTACTAACTTTGCTCTAGCAGTACTAAGTTTACACTAGCAGTACTAACTGATTAGTATTGGCAGTATTAACTCAGTTAATACTGTTAGTTATAAACTGAGTACTAAATTATGCTTGGCAGTACAAAGTATGAAGACTTTAATTCCCAATTTTTATTTTATTTTTTTAACAAAACACTAATTGAGCTTGTTAATCAGATTTAGCTTGTTAATCAACATTAATAAAAAAAAGATGTGAACTACATAACCAATGGTCATCCTTTATAAACCAAGGAGTCCTAAATGGCTTACAATATTTCCTAAGTATTTAGTCAAACATATTGAATACTATGACTAAGTATTTAATATTTTCCTAAACATGTAGTCAAATGTATTAAATACTTTCTCATAAATCTTCTCAATCAGCATATAATCTTCTCAATCAGCATTAACTTCATATGTAATCTTTTCAATCAGCATTAACTTTTCGTGTAATCTTCACAATCAGCATTAACTTTAGTCTTTTAGCAGTATTAAGTTAGTACTGGCAGTACCAACTTTGCTCTAGCATTACTAAATTTTACACAGCAAGTACTAACTGATTAGTACTGGCAGTATTAACTTAGTTAATACTGTTAGTTATAAACTGAGTACTAAGTTATGCTTGGCAGTATAAAGTATGAAGACTTTAATTCCCAACAATTTTTTTTAACAAAACGCTGATTGAGCTTGTTAATAAGATTTAGCTTGTTAATCAGCATTAATAATAATAATAAAAAAGATTTTCTCTATGCCATAGGACCTCCTTTTATACACCAAGGAGTCCTAGTAGGCTTACAATACTTTCCTATGTATTTAGTCAAACATATTGAATACAATGACTAAGTATTTAATACTTTCTTGAACATGTAGTCAAATGTATTAAATACTTTCTCATAAATCTTCTCAATCAGCATATAATCTCTTTAATCAGCATTAACTTCAGTTGAAATCTTCTAATTAGCATATAATCTCTTCAATCAGCATTAACTTCAGCTGAAATCTTCTAATCAGCATATAATTTCTTCAATCAACATTAACAATATTCACTAGTAGCATTAACTTTAGTTGAGCAGCATTAATATTACTCTAACAGTAGTAACTAACACTAGCAGTAGTAACTTTTGTGCTAGCAGTACTAACTACTTGGAATATTTTCTTCAGTCTTCACCAGCAATCTTAAGTCCTTCAGCAGTATTAAGTTAGTATTGGTAGTACTAACTTTGCTATAGCAGTACTAATTTTACTTTAGCAGTACTAACTGATTTGTAATGGCAGTTTCCAACACTTAGCGTATTTCCATGTATCTTGAGCAGTAATAAATTATGCTTGGCAGTACAAAGTATGAAGACTTTAATTCCTAACGATCATCCCCTAAACTTGATATTCATCTTGTTAATCATCAAGTTTCTTCATTAAAGGCTTCTTGATCCCAACAAAAATCAATCACGCACGCTCTTAACATATCCTCCAAAGTCTGAATTGTACGCTCACTTTGTCCATCTGTTTGAGGATGGTAAGTCGTACTCATATTTAGCCATGTTCTTAAAGCTCTCTACAACGATTGCCAGAACTGCGATGTAAATCGTCCATCTCGATCAGAAATGATCGACACAGGTACTTCATGCCTTGCCACAATTTCGTCGATGTAGAGTCTCGACAATTTCTCCATACTATAATCTTCACGTGTCGCCAAAAAATAAGCCGACTTGGTCAATCTATCGACTATTACCCAATTTGTATCATACCCACTATTTGATCTCGACAATTTAGTGATAAAATCCATGGTGATTCTATCCCATTTCCACTCAGGTATCTCTGACTGCTGTAACAATCCCGAAGGTCTTTGATGTTCAGCCTTCACCTTCGAACATGTCAAACACTTACTAACGTATGTAGCTATATCTCTCGTCATACCTGGCCACCAATACACATTTCTCAAGTCATGGTACATCTTATCCACTCCCGGATGAATAGAGTACTTCGTCGTATGAGCCTCATCCATAGTCATCTTCCTCACATCACCTACTAATGGAACTCATATTCGATCCAGAAAATATATACCTCTGTCTTCATTCTTTTCCATTTGTTGGTCCAGGCCACATAACATTTCTGCTGGCGCGTTCTTTACCTTGGACGCCTCACTCTAAGTAGCCAATATCTTATCCTTAACACTTGACTGAATAGTCATAGACACTGCTCGTACTCGTCTCGGTTTCACTCTTTCTTCCCTACTCAACGCATCAGCCATAACATTCGCCTTCCCTGGATGGTAGCGAATCTCACAATCATAGTCACTAAATAATGCAATCCATCTTCGTTGGCGCATATTTAACTCATTCTGGTCAAATATATGCTGAAGACTCTTATGATCCGTGTGGATAACACTTTTCGTCTCAAACAAATAATGCCTCCAGTCTTAAGAGCAAACACTACTGCTCCGAATTCTAGGTCATGTGTTGTATAATTCTTCTCATGGATCTTCAATTGTCGTGATGCATAGGCGATTACCTTGCCTCTTTGCATGAGTACACAACCTAATCCTTGATTCGACGCGTCGCAGTAAACTACAAACTCTTCGGATCCATCAGGCAATGATAATATTGGTGCATTACACAAATTGTCCTTCAACTTCTGAAAAGCTTCCTCTTGTTCCTTGCCCCACTCATACTTCTGATTCTTCTGAGTCAGTGAAGTAAGGGGTTTAGCAATCTTAGAAAAATTTGCGATGAAACGTCGGTAGTAACCTGCCAATCCCAAGAATGATCGTATCCCGGATGGTGTCTTAGGTACCTTCCAATTCTTCACTGCCTCTATCTTACTAGGGTCCACGTGAATTCCATTACTGTTAACCACGTGTCCGAGAAAATGAACTTCTTGTAGCCAGAATTCACACTTGGAAAACTTGACAAACAACTTCTCCTTCTTCAGCAGCTCCAACACCAACTTCAAATGAACCTCATGTTCCTCCTTAGACTTTGAGTAGATCAAGATATCATCAAATAACACAATGACGAACTTGTCTAAATACGGCTTGCACACCCGGTTCATCAAGTCCGTGAAAACCGCTGGTGCATTGGTTAATCCAAAAGGCATAACCGTAAACTCAAAATGTCCATACCGCGTCCTAAAGGCAGTCTTTGGAATATCTTCTTCATGCACTCTCTCAACTGATGATAACCAGATCGAAGATCTATCCTAGAGAAATAACGCGAACCTTGTAACTGGTCGAACAAGTCGTCGATCCTGGGGAGATTCTTGGTGGTCAGCTTGTGCAACTCTCGATAGTCTATGCACATTCGAAATGAACCATCCTTCTTTTTGAACGACATAGGTGCTCCCCACGGAGAGTGACTTGGTCAAACAAAACGTATATCAAACAAATTCTAGGGATTACAAACTATCGAATAGGGCTAGAAAATATATAAGGGGTTTCATAGGTGCAAATTGATCCGAATCAAATGTCATAAGAATCCTTAGAAGAAATGATAGAATATCTATACCGATGGAAAACGCAAACAAAAGAGTCAACAAAGCGTACCAAGACAAAAGGAACACATATCGGATAACAATACATTTCAAGATTGATAAATGAGAAAAATAGAATTCTTTTACCAATAATCGACTTTACTCGAAAGAACCAACTAAATACTATTTTTATAAAAATCATTTTAAATATATATAATAAAAAGCTTCTTAAATATAATCTTTATAAAATTCATTTTAAACATGGTTGTCATAAAAAAATCAAGAGATAAAAAAGAATGTATCGCATTTTACCAATATAAATCTTTTTAAACATACTTTTTGTAAAATAAAATTTATCAAAAACAAACTTATAAAAATGTAAAGATTATCTTAAACATAGTTTTGACACTCAAGCAATATCACATTGTTTACATAAAAATCATTGTAAATGCAGTTTTCATAAAAATAAAGAGACAGTCATATAAAATCGCTTATCACAACGTATTCCTAAAATCATTTCAAGAATAGTTTTACCCCAAACACCATCAAGATATACTTCAAAAGGATTTTCATAACTCGACATCAATATAAAATATATTACTCAAACAAAGGACATTGTAATACCAAAAGGGATTGTAAAATACCGTAAAGACTTATCCGTACTCACGATCAAAAGAACTACCATTGAAAAGCGTCGGTACTAACATGCCGCAACATGTTACAAAAACCAAAGGATATATAAAGAAAGGAGTAATGACCCGCTCTAATATGTTAGGAACAATTAGTGCTTAAAAGAATGTTTTGATACTCATACGAGTAATCAATACAACAAAAGAACTAATGAAACGTACCAATATCCAAAAAAGCATATCCAAACAACCAGTATTCATCAAGACGCCAAATAGAAAAGTTATATCATCTGTACCGACATGGTACGAAAAAGGAATGCTAAAATAAGGGTTATATATCCGAGCGAACAATCGAGCAGACGAACAAACTCAATAACCCTAATATTAGTAATAGCAGGTATTTGGGGTATCCACAAGCGATGGATAAAAGGGAAACTTACTATCTTCATAACTATTCATAATATAACCGCACATAATATTACATCTTACACTAAAACGTGACATAACAATGACAACTCTGGCCTCGCACCACAACTACAAAAGACTTCTATCGTCACTTCAAGAAAACGTATGGTATCAGAGCAGCGGAAGTCTTGAAACATGTACTTGAGCTTTCATGATGTCTTTATATTTGTTGGTCGAGTATGAGCATGTGGCTATGAATCTTGTGAGTCAGCTGGAATCAGGCACCTCCATCACCATCTTTATATATTCCTGAAATAAAACAGTTAGCAATAAAGCGGGGGGACAAATATGGCTTTGTCATTCGCCTATGTTTAGTTGGAGTAACCTTCGAATCCGTAAGGATCGACCTGTGATCAGATATATTCAATTTATGAAGAATCTTCTTGACAGGATTTTCAGCTGTAGTATTGAATCTTTCTAACACATATGTATTAGATTCATCCTACTCAGCATGTTCTCATTATCAGAACGTCTCAAAGCAGACAGCACGATATGAGTGAACCAGCGAGTTGCTATCTCAACGATTGAAATAAAAAATTTATTTTAAAATCAATCAACGTGTCACTTGCTAAAGTGGTTTTGTGACACATCAAGAGTGTTAATCAATTTAAAAATTCATCAGCAATCGTCAATTCATAACCTGGAACAAGTTTGATTCTTATAAAATCGCACCATCGTTTCTTTCCAGTTGTCACATGTAACACCCCCAAATTGGGTCGCAGCGAAATAAGGGTCCGGGGCGTGTTACTTCTCAGATCAATAACACAAGATATATATAGAATGATCAAAAAGTCATTTTAAAACTGATACATTGGATTTAACATATGTTTGATACAAATAGCCCGAAGCTTTAACTTGTTCATTGTTATTATTACAAAGATACTGGTTCCCAACACATGAGTTTCC
>BQNB010136377.1:0-18010 GCA_026074375.1 Tanacetum coccineum
TATTTTCTACCTATGCGTGAGGATTATAAGATGGATAGATTGGCTAGATTGTATTTAAATGAGATAGTTGCTAGACATGATGTGCCGATCTTGATTATATCGGATCGTGATAGTCGTTTCACATCAAGGTTTTGGCAGGCAATGCAAGAGGCATTAGGAACCCGTTTAGACATGAGTACGGCTTATCACCCTCAGACCGATGGTCAGAGTGAGCATACTATTTAGACTTTGGAATACATGCTTAGAGCGTGCGTCCTGGACTTCAAAGGAAGTTAGGATGTTCATCTTCTGTTGGTTGAGTTTTCGTATAACAATAGTTATCATTCTAGTGCGAGATGTGCTCTATTTGGGGCATTGTATGGCAGAAAGTGTCATTCGCCAATTTTGTGGGCTGAGGTTGGAGAAGTCAGTTGATAGGACCTGAGTTAGTGCAAGAGACTATTGAGAATATCTCGCAGATTAAGGATAGACTTAAGGATGCGCGTGATCGCTAGAAAAGTTATGCTGATAAGAGGAGGAAGCCTCTAGAGTTTAGTGTAGGTGACTATGTCTTGCTCAAAGTGTCGCTTTGTAAAGGTGTGGTACGCTTTGGGAAGAAAAGGAAATTAGCACCTAGATTTGTTGGACCGTTTGAGATTATTGAGAAAGTAGGCCTCGTGGCCTATCGGTTAGATTTGCCCGAGGAGTTGAACGGTGTTCATGACACGTTTCATGTTTCGAACCTTAAGAAGTGTTTGGCTGATCCAACACTGCAAGTGCCTTTGGATGAGATTCGAGTTGATGCTAAGTTGAATTTTGTGGAAGAGCATGTGGAAATTTTGGAAAGAGAGTATAAGAAGCTAAAGCGTAGTAGGATTGCCATCGTCAAGGTCCGGTGGAATTCAAAACGTGGCCCTGAATTCACGTGGGAACGTAAAGATTATATGAAATTAAAGTACCCACATTTGTTTAGTAATGTTAGTAGCTGAATTTTGGGGACGAAATTCTTTTAAGGGGGTAGAATGTAACCTTTGCCCTTTTTGTGTTCTGAATATTTCATTTATAGTCCTTTGACTATTTGACTTTTGTCAGTTTATTCAGATTTTGTACCGTGTTGACGGTGATAATTTTTATGAGAATTATGGTGAATTATGGTTTATTGTGATTAATAATCCCTGTTGGAAGGTATTATTGTGTTATTTGTATTCCGGGTGGTTTGACCCGTGAATTTTAAGAAATGCCGAAAAACGAGTTCGACACGTCCGTTAATGTCCAATGAGTTTTGAAGGGGTTTAAAGTGTAAATATGTCGTGTAAATACTCTAGGTTAATGGAAAAGTATTTTTAAGGTGAATAAAAATGCTAATTAACTTTGGGGTAAATTTTACGGTTGAGTTTTACGAGTATTTAAGTGATCCTGACACGAAAAGAAGAACCCGAACCCCTCTTGGATTCCAAAATTGGATGATAAGAGCTAGGGAGACAAGGTGCCTATTTTCTAGTAAGTGTCTTGTTGATTGGTACCACTATATTCCCATTACCTTAACACTTTTCTCATAATTCCATTTCATTTAAAAAAAATAAAACACACACTTAAGTGTGTGTGTGGTGCGTCCGACCTAAGCCACCAACAAACATCCATAAATTTTCTAACTTTGATCGAGAACGTGATATTCCGGGTTGATACGAGTATTTGGGCATTCATTTAAACAACGTTTGGGTTGTCCGGTTCGTGTCGAAATTTATATTTTTGAAGATTTTCTTGTAAGTTTTCAAATTTAAATTTCGTTTGTCCTTTTGGGTGTATTTTGATGCATAGATGTTAGTTGTACAAGTTGATCGTCGTGAAAATCGATTTTTGGAAACGAAACGGATAAAAAAGGTTGTGTTTGGTTCTTGGGTTATAAAAAGGAAAAAAGGGATTTTTGTAGTTTTGATGTTGTGGTCGTGATGGTTGAATAATATATGTTGCTAGATAGCTTATTTTTTATAATAGCTTGTATAGCTTATCCGAGCTTATTTTTAAGCTATTTCTTGGCTTATTTTGGTCTTATATGCCACATTATTTTCCCAAGATCACTAGGAAAGTGATTTTGACTATTTTTGTGTTATGGCGTATGTTGTGAATTATTTTTGAGGCTTATGGTGGTAACCAAATGCGATACGTAGCTTATTAGCTTATTTTCAAGCTTAATATACGTATTTTAGAGCTTATGAACTCACGACCCAATAAGTCTATTTAAGCCGTGGCTTAATGGGAGGGCTTATTATGGTCCGGATTATTTTCTACTTATTAGTATATGCTTATATATGTAAATGGATCTTGGTTTTAGACTTGGATCGTATTTTTGACTTATAAATATCTTAATGGACCTTTATTGGGGCTTAAAGCCCAATAAGCGATATTTAGTCGTTATAAGAGTTTTGACAGACTTTTGGAAGTGAAAATGTATTTACGAAGTGATATTCAACGATATTTTGAAAAAACCACCCACCCCCCCCCCCCCCCCCCCCCCCCCCCCCCCCCCCCCCCCCCCCACCCCCCACCCCCACCCCCCCCCCCACCACCCCCCCTCCCCCCCCCCCACCACCAGCCCCCCCCCCCACCTCCCCCCCCCCCCCCCCCCACCCCCCCCCCCCTACCCCCCCCCCCCAACCCCTCCCCCCTCACCCCCCACCCCCCCCCCCCCCCCACCCCCCCCCCACCCCCCCCCCAACTACCCCCCCCCCCCCCCCCCCACCCCCCACCCCCCCCCCCCACCCCCCCCCCCCCCCCCCCCCCCCTCTCCCCCCCCCAAAAGCGATATTTAGTCGTTATAAGAGTTTTGACAGACTTTTGGAAGTGAAAATGTATTTACGAAGTGATATTCAACGATATTTTGAAAAAACGTTTTAGTAAACGTTAAAGATTGAGATTTTGGGATTTTGTCGAAAAGTGTCGAATTGGTAAAAAGTGTTGAAAATAAGGTTTGAAACCTTGGAAAACGTTGTATGAGCGTACGGGTCATGTTGAAATTTCGTAAAAAGTTTATACTTAGAAATTTTCCTAAAAACATGATTTTTGATTTTAAATAATAAAATATTATTTTATTATTTTATTTATTTAATAAATTCACTAAAAGACGAAAAATATAATTTTTCTCGAAACTTCACAATTATGTTTGTTATGAGTAAACGTTCCATTTTCAACTCTAATATGATTATTTTCACGGTGACTAAGGTTACCGAATGGACTTACCGAGATATATTTATAATTATTAATTATAAATATTTACGTATGTTACTTATCTATTTCTTAAATAGTATAAGTATGTATTATTGAGCAATGGGATTGATATGATTTTTGAGATATGTCGTCAACCATCCCACCACTAAATTATTATGAGTAATTGTACAACGCGTCTAAACTCTATGCATCAAACGTGAAGATTGTTTTGGAAATGAATGATTACGTTGGTACTTAACTGGACTATGTCGTATGCGTGCGTCGTTTCATTTTGTTGTGTGATTGAGATATGGTTGCTAAAGACATGCTGAGTGAGTTCTCGTAGCCCCACTTTTTACTGGTTTTTCCGTTAGGGGAAAATGATACTCAAATGTGTTTTGAAATGTTTTGATTGATTCTTGCGAAATGTGGGTTTTGGTTTTGGTAAACAAGTTATTGCTTATGACTACTATGTGAATCTTAAGTGTTGTCATGATTGTTTTTATCGGAGGGAACGCCTACACAGTATTGCATGATTGTTTGGAATCGGATGGGAACGCCTATCCAGTCTTTGTGAGATTATTGGACGGATGGTACCCTACCTAGGTTTGTGTGTGGTCCTGCCCTAATTTTAGTGCTTTAGCTGGTAGGCCATTTAGGTGCGTAAGTGACATATGGATGTTGATTAGCGGTGATACTAAGGTTGTTTGCATATATTCACTGTCATATAGCACTATTGTCCATTGTTGAAATATTGGCACAGCTTTTGGGTTTAAGGTCAAACCTACGAGCTCACCAACATTATTGTTGACATTTTCGAGTATCATTTTCAGGTGAAGTGAAAGAGTAATAGTTGGTGATTTATGTGGTATCAGACTTAGAAGTATCCCGAGTGGATTTTCATACGAAGTCTTGCTTGTTTATTTTATTTGGCTTTAGTATTTGGAAGTTTTGGTTTAAGTTTGGATTTGGAACCCTGTGAGGGCTTTTGAATAATTGTAAGAGATTATGGATTTTGATAGTGATTTGGGACATCACTCGAGGTTGTTCGAGGTTGATGGTCTTCATAACACTTGAAGTTTATGCATTGTAGTTTTCTTTATATTGTATCTTGTGTTATGATTGATCATTATGTTGTATTTCCGAGTTTCCGCCATTGTCGGGGTGTGACATTTAGTTAGTACATAGAGCATCCTTGGCTTCTACAAAAAATAAAACTTTTTTTAAGTTACCAAAACACATCTAGACCCGACCTATTTAAACTTATGTTTCTAAAAGACCCATCTAAATCCAAAATCATCTAGACCCATGACGCAAACACGACCCGACCCAAATATTTTGCCACTTCTAGGCAGTATGATTGACTTAACTAAGGCACCAAAATCAGATGTCATCGTTTGAAATGAAGTGACCAGCATTATTTATAAAACAAGGTTTTTCACTCGCGCTCCGCAGCGGAGCGTAAAATTTTACGTTAAAGACTAACTTTGCAACAGAACGATAACCTAAACAATATTTCCGTATAGTAAGTCGGTCATTAAGGACTAACTTTGTAAAGGACCGATAACCCAAAGACTGCAAAAACCGATAACCTTAAGGACTATTTCCGCATAGTAAGGTTTTATAATTTTATTAAAAAAATATATATATTAAACTTTAACATTTTTTATAAAAACGTGTGTATATCAGAAGTATCGCAACAATGGGCTCGTTTTGTTCGCAATTCGGAGAACTTTCCAGTGCCATATTTCTTTACGAATTAATCGATAGATATACATTTCATATGTTATAAATAAAGTTTGTTATATAAAAAAGTTGTAAATAGGTAAAAGTTAAAGGTCGTTTTAGTAACTTCTCGTATAGTTTGAGGGTGCGTTTTGTAAACTTTTTTTAATATAAAATATGCATTGAGAAACGTGCACTTTTTTTAATATTTAAAAAGCATGAACGCCAAGTACTGGGCTTTAGTATAAAGCGAGGTTTTTCACCCGCGCTCAGCCGCGGAGCGCGGAGTTTTAAATAACCATAAGGACTATTTTTGTAAAGTTTTTCTGGTTTTTTTTACGAAAATATTTTTCGGTTAGCGTTCAATTGTAAAGTTAGTCACTAATGACTAACTATGCACCAGACCGATAACCTCAAGGAATATTTTCGTATAGTACGGTTTTAAAATTTTATTTTTATAAATTATATTTTAAACTTCAACATTTTTATAAAATCGTGCATATATCAGAAGCATTGCAACATTTAGCTTGTTTTGTTCGCAATTCAAAGATCTATCATGTGACATATTTTTTACGAATGAATCGATATATATTATATATATACGTTCTATGTTTAATAAATAAAGTTTGTTATATAAAAAATTCGTAAATATGTAAAAGTTGAAGGTCACTTTAGGTTCTTCTCACATAGTTTGAAGGTGCATTTTGTAAAGTTTTTTTAAATAAAACAACGTTGAGAAACGTGTATTTTTTTTAATAATAAAAATACACGAAAACCTAATAATGGCAAATGTTATTAAAGTTATAATTATAACAAGGGTAGTGATATTATTATATATACTATAAATGGTATTAAACGGTGTCGTTTTACGCCAACGAACACCGTAAGCCAAAAAACGGCCCAAACTAAAAAAAATTACCCCCGGCCCAAGAATGAGAAAAAAAAGAAAAGTTACATAACAGACTTTCAACTTTTAGCTATTTACGAATTTTTATATAATAAACTTTATTTATCAAATATATACCACATATCTGCCGACTTATTCAGATAAAAAAACACCCACGGGAAGATCTTCGAATTGCAAACAAAACGAGCCTAATTTTGCAATTCTTCCGAGATACGCACGATTTTATAAAAAATATTGAAGTTTAATATAAATAGAAAAAAAAAGAAAATTTACAAAACATACCCTCAAGTTTTAACTATTTACGATTTTTAATATAATAAACTTTATTTACCAAATATATAACACATATCTACCGATTCATTCAGATAAAAAAACACCCGCGGAAAGATCTTCGAATTGCGAACAAAACGAGCCAAATATTACAATGCTTCTGACATACGTATGATTTTATAGAAAATGTTGACGTTTAATATTCCGTGATTGCTAAAAAAAACTTTTCCGGCCCAGAATAAAAAAAAGAAAATTTACATAACAGACCCTCAACCTTTAGCTATATACGACCTTTTTGTATAATAAACTTTATTTATCAAATATATACCACATATCTACCGACCCATTCAGATTAAAAAATACCCGCAAAAAGATCTTCGAATTGCGAACAAAACAAGCCCAATATTACAATGCTTCCGACGTACGCACGATTTTATAAAAAATGTTGAAGTTTAATATAAATAGAAAAAAAATTATAAAATGTACCCTCAACTTTTAACTATTTACGACATTTTTAATATAATAAACTTTATATATCAAATATATAACACATATCCACCGATTCATTCAGATCAAAAAACACCCGCGGAAAGATCTTCGAATTGCGAACAAAACGAGCCAAATATTGCAATGCTTTTGAAATACGTACGATTTTATAAAAAATGTTAAAGTTTAATATTCCGTGATTGTTTAAAAAAATGGTCAGCGAAATAAAAAACATGTGTTGCATACAAGTCAGCCCCGCCGCAACGCGTAGACAAATTTCCACTCAATATTCATTTGAAACTGATTCACGAAAAATTATGCCCTGCGGCAACGCGCGGCCTATGTAATCAAATCGCACAAAAACAAGCCCCGCTGCAACGCGCGAAAAACCCAGCTCTTATGCAATCAAAAACCGCCCTACACTAAGCCAGAAAAAAATATTGAAAAAAAAATAATAATTAACACCCGACAGCAACGCACGAGCAATAATGCTTGTTTACACAATAAACGTAAGAGATCGTAGATATCGCATGTAAGCATGCAACGATGAGAAAAAACTGATAAAAGCCCAATAGCCTCCATAAGGACATTAATATATTACACATTTGTGGACAAATCCACTGTCGTTTTGACAGTGGGCCACATTGCTACAGTAATGGGCTCCCATTTTGGGCCAGCCCGATTTTGGTTTTTTTTTAAATTATTTTGTTTTTGTTTTTTTTTAAAATTTTGTAGCAACCAAGTAGGGAGGGAAAAAAATATTACAAAAGTTCCGATTTATTCAGATAAAAAAAATACCCGCGGAAACATCTTCGATACCTAATAACTTTAAAATAATCGATATGGTCACAAACGTACAACCCATTATATTAAAAAAAAACCCATATAGCAAAAAAAAACAACACTTTAAACATGAGGCCCAACACATAAGCCATATAAAAAAATTATTACTAATATACACATTTGTCGACAAACTAGCCTAAAATCTGGCCCAAAGTAAAAAAAAAAAAACTAGCCCAAAATTATCCTGAAATCTGGTCCAAAGTAAAAAAAATACAAAACGGTCCCTCAACTTTTAACTATTTACTATTTTCTTACACAAAAAATCCCGTAAAAAAATTAACAAAAAAAACACGTCAAGTTTTTATTGTTCACAACTTTTTTACATTCATCGGCCCAAAAAAAAGATATCGAACCGTCCCAAAAAAAGAAAATATTCGGGAAAAAATTAACCCGTCCCAACGCAAAAAAAAATTTCCCGAATCGTACAAAAAAAGGAAATATCCGGGAAAAAATTAGCCAAAAAAAAACCCAAAAATAGCCTAAAATCTGGCCCAAAGTAAAAAAAATATACAAAACGGACCCTCACCTTTTAACTATTTACGATTTTCTTACACAAAAATTCCCGTAAAAAAATTTACAAAAACGTCCCAAAAAAAGAAAATATTCGGGAAAAAATTAGCCCGTCTTTTTCCCCGAATCATACAAAAAAAGAAAATATTAAAAATTAGCCCCGCCATAACGCATCGCCCAAAAAAAACCACCGAAACGTAAAAAAAAATTATTCGGGAAAAAATTAGCCCCGCCGCAACGCGCGGGTTCTTTTGCTTGTTAGGTACACAATAGAGTGATAGACAATACCGAATACTTAATTTATGCGGGTTAATAGACAAAGAAGTTACTATACTTTCCCAAAAAGTTCGTCTAAGTTACTCAACTTTCATTTTGTTCACTTGGGTTACTAAACTTTTGATAAACATACACCCCCATAATTTCAATGTTAATCCAAGCAACCTGGACGTATATTTTTAGGTAAGTTAAGTAACATAAATGTCATGTTTTTACAAGTTCAATGATGTTTACGTATATTTTTGCAAAGTTGAGTAACCCCAAATGTCATGTTTCATAAGTTTAGTAACCTAAGTGAACAAAATGAAAGTTGAGTAACTTAGGCGAACTTTTTGGGAAAGTATAGTAACTTCTTTGTATAATAACCCTAAAATATATATATATAAATTAACGGCAATATGGAATTTTCATAAAAAAATGGCTAGAAAGAACTAGCATACGATAAACACGCAAAACGATCCAACAACAAAAACGTAAAGGAAACGAAAAACCCTAACGAAACGAACTCGCAAGAACAACAATGCTATTAGAATCAGAAAATCCCATCCATGGGCGTCCAACTGAATTAACTCCCATGACGAAATCAAACACCCGATGCATCATACCAAAAGCGAACTAACCTGCATCCTTGTTTTGTCACGAAAAAGGCCATTATGAAGAAGAATAGTACATCCTTAACGTTTGCCATAATAACTCCAAATCAGAAGATCGCTAGGAAAATAATCTTTCCACGAACGTAGTTGTGCAAGAGAGAACAACCCGTGAATATTTCCATTAGGGTCTCTATAGCTCCATCGTTTATCAGAATCTATCTCGTCACTAGTTAAGGAAGACCAATATAATCAACCACGTAGAACCAGACTCAGCATCAATATTTAAATCATTACCCTGGGTTGAATATTGTAAGGTGCAATGATGGAGTCTTTTTCAGTGAGCAATAACCTGTCGTAACATCCTCATTAACATCAGTTGTAAAATTACCACAATCACCCAGAGCATGAACGTCCAAAATCACACAGCATCATCTCCAATTCTTTTTCCATGCAATACCTTAAACACCCATCCATTAATACAAGACCGGAATATCACGAATCTCGCCTCAACAAATGGAGTCCACAAGATCACTTCCACCCTACGAACATCCTCCTCTCCAAAACCCACTATAAGCGACACCGAATTAAAAAAAAAAAGAAAAACATTGTTAACATTACTTATGGGAAATGATCACAACTATCGACATCCAAATGCACCTCGGTTTTCAAACTTTCATCCAAACTAGACCCCTTGCATCCTCTTTCCAAGATTAGACTCGAATTGACCTCCAACGATTCAATATTTGTGCGCGCAATATGCAAACTCACTACGATAATACGATAAGTCCGATTACGATATTAAACTAAAAGATTCTATCACACGATATAAATACACAGGTAAGTCCCAAAACCTTCCCAATCGACCTAGGTTCCATCACTAACCAAAACGTAAAGCACCTTCTGACCCCCACCGACCCCCCAACATCAAATAAACCACTAAGCCCAAGATGCCAATGGCAGACCCCCCAGGTCTATCCAAACACATCTTCAAGCAGGAATACAAACGAGAGAAACATCTTTGAACTCCAAAAACATCTCTTATGAACGCCTTGAATTCATGACGCTATCCACAAAGATCCATAGAGTCCGCATCCAACCAAACCCAACGTCCCCACACAGAAAAACATCTAAGACCAAACATATGAAACATCCGAGAATTTTTTAAATTTAAAAGACTATTTTACACCTTTTGACTTTTTCGTGTCTGACTTGACTTTTTGACTTTTGACGTTATATTGTCTAATAAAACAAATACCCACGCTGGCCGTTAAAAATTTTTCATGAACGAAACCTAATCTAAGAATAAAACATAATCTAATATTATTTTATCTAAGTGTAAATTTATACTTTAGCTTATATGGCCGAAAACGAAACAGATATAAATTAATTAAAAAGCAGACGTATCAAAAACGACACCACTAAACCACGTTTTGTTATTCGTCACACTAAAGCGAATTGATGTAAAACGACATTCTTGAAAACTTTTCAGTTTTGACCGAGACCCGAAAACAGTCAGAAAGTGACTGAAATACCCTCGCAAGATTTAGAAACGAGAAGATAATTAAATTATGATTAGTTTACACTTTTTATTAAATAAAAATATTTAATAAATTGGTATCATTTTATTCAGTAACGTTTGTAAATAACGCAAATATACGAGTTAAAAATTTATTTCTATTTTACTTTTAACGAGACGTAACCGGTTTTCACCAAATGGAAAACCAAATAATTTATTATTGTTATAAAATATTTATGAAATATTATCAAGCGAATACTCATTTTTATCAGAAAAATTGTTTGGAAAACAATGGCGCAAGTTTCGTATTTTAATTCCTCCGTTAAGTACCTCAAACGAGTCCCGAATCAATAATTAACAAAAGTTACACGTTAGGTCCCTGTGAAGTATTTACAAAGTTAACCCTCAACTATTAACAACTATTCAAAAAATTTAAAACTTTTATTATATATATATAATTTATATCATTTTTTTCATTTATAAAAAAAAAATATACACACACACATACTCATCTTCCTCACTCTCTCTCTCTCCCATTTATCCGGCCACCACAGCCGCCGCCGGCCACCACCCAACCGCCGCCGGTCACTTTTCCGGCCAAACTCCGGCGAACCCAAAAATGATAAAAAGTTAGATAATTCCCGGATCTACCCGATCCCCATATCCACGCGCCTCCACCACCACTCAGCCCACACCACCGCCACCCCATCGTCATCATCATCTCATCGTCATCATCACCACCGTCGCATCATCATCCCCTCCTCGCCGTCGTCACCCCTGCTGTCACCTTGACAGTGGGTGCGTTTGGATCCGGGGTTAGCACCAAGATAGGGTGCGTGGGGTTTTTATAGACCACTAGGGTGCGTGTGGTTTTGAAAACGACCTAGGGTGCGTTTGGTTGTTGCACCATACTGGATGCGATCGTTTGTTAATCACCACAGCCGCACCCTCAAGGAGTCCGTGCTGTGTTGTTTTATATGGTTTTTGGTTGTTGTGTCTTGTACCGTCTGGTTCTCGATTGAAAAACACCCATATATGAGGTGTTTGTTTCTGGTGTTACTGCCCGTAAAGGGTGTTTGTTTCGGGGGTTTAGCGGCAGCCCGAAAAGGGTGTGTATTTGCTGCGTTTATGACAGCCATAGAGTGCGTTGGATCTGGGTTTTTGCACCAGCCGAGGGTGCGTTTGGCTGTGACAGCCCATGTAGGGCGCGTTTGGTTGTCTCGCACCTTGAGGGTGCGTATGGGTTCCGGTCAGCAGCAGTGCCTCGTTTTGGCTCAACAGCCACAGATAAAGGTTTGTTGTTTTTGGTTATAATAGGTTTAGGTCCTGTTAGTTTCGTTGGCAGATAAGGGGTATTTGAATGATGTATAACAATCATATGGTGCGTTTGGTTGTTATTTATCAGCCGAAAAGGGTGCGTTTGATGGTTTTATAGCACAAACAAAATAGGTGCGTTTGTTAAAACGAGGTAAACCAAAGGATGTGTCTTGGGTAATATAAACAATGATTAATAAATATATCATAAGTTTTCATAAATATTAAACCGGATTAAATGGTGGTCATTGGTTAAATAAATGTAAATTAATCTTGCCTAATCATATATACTGAACACATGAGTAAATTTCAACATGTATTATTTGAAAAAGGGGTAAGTTATATAATTTCAAGATTTTTAAATTCGTAATATATCAATAACCGGATAAACAAACGAAAACTATACTTTTACAAATGGGATAAATATTCTAGCAACCCATCGAGGAAACAATATATTAAATTATAAAATAATCTTATATTTTATAATTAGCAACTAGAAAATAACATCATAACTATTGTAAGAGTTTTAAAAACGTCGTTTAACATAATTTGCAGATTTAAAACGTGTGTTTCATTTTATAAAGAAACTTTCCATTAAATCATTTGGGGATATCCGGGAACGTGTCGAATTATTTAGTTTCTTTAATTTTTATTATTTTTCTTATATAATACTTGGAAAGTATTATATAATTAAACCATTTTAGTTTAATTGTCATCTTTTAGGGAACACACATGTTGTGTATCATATACGCTTCGAGTTATCCTTTTGGGTGGGTATCTTAATATATAATTTTACGATATGAATTAATATTGTGGTCATTTATCATATGTATGGATATACGAATATATTACACAATTTGCGATACTTTTGATTTATTTATTTAACCAACCACCAAACTATTACAACTTTAAATCTAAATCTTTTATCAACGTGTCACGTTGACGTGCTCATTCATCGGAAAACCAAGTACATCATCCTGTCTATTGGTCTTAGCCGTTAAGATATAAACCGCAACTTCTTGGTCGAGCCGTTTCTGTTTCCGTTTTGACTTGTACTCAATGTGTACATTCCCGCCAATCGTTCGTCATCATCGATGTGAGTTTATAGCCCCTCTTTCACTTGCTTTAAATATCTTTAACAAATCTTCGGGGGAGAATACGATGCTCAATACAACTGTTTACAATATTCGTTTCAAATCTTTACATACTATTCTACACACTTGGTTTACATACTTGGTTTTGTAATTCATTACAAACTCAATTACTTGATTTATATCACACTCTTTTCTACTTATGGATTTAAGTACTCAAAGCTATTTACGAATACAATAGCAAATTTTTTATTGGACACAAGTGTTTTCGGTTATCATCTCCTGTATTACTTTTTTGCCTAAGTTAAACATAAGCCCTCCACTGCCCATTATCATGAAAACTGTTAAAATTCTTGACCGGAGACGGTTAAGGGAAGCGCGAGTGTAAACAATAGAATCTTTATGGTATTTACATCCCTGTCGGTGAGTAGCGCTCACTAGTTTCCGACTGTAAAAAAAAAATAAAAAAAAACCCTGAAACAACGAATGCATACAGTCGGAATCAATTTGTATTGTTTACGGGTTTGAACATCTACACGGGCCTTTATTTGCATTAAATTGGCATACATATATGTCGAGCTTCAGTGTCATGAGCTTAGCTGCCACAAGTAGATATTATTTATGTGGTAACTGTATTTGTTATAGTAGACCCATACATTTTGGAAAATCAACGATCTCACTGTCCATACTACTTATTGAACATTACAAATTTCTGAACACATTTCATTTTATTGCGGCGAAGCAATAAACACTAGACTCTTTTGGTTCTACGTTTACTCTTTCATTTTTGGCGATTATTATAAGGATTGAAATAATCATGCATACTTTATAAATCTTTGGATTTCAATATTTACTTTATACTTACAAAACTCTATGAACTCACCAACTTTAATGTTGACACTTTTAAGCATGTTTTTCTCAGGTGAATTAGATGCTTGGCCTACTTGATATGCATTGGGGTCTACTACATTCAAATGATCAAATCTCGTTGTATTGTTTTCAAGCTTTTCATTGTGATGCAATTATGGGACAAATGTTATATCAATTTCAAGAAAATCAACGAGATAACTTTTCAAACGACACATTTAGAGGTCGTTCTCTTTTACCTTGTGCTGTTGTATTATGAAGTAACGCCCCATGACATATTTCCGCTGCGATCCAATTTTGGGGGTGTTACAAACATCATCGAATCCCTCAGAAGACATATGTTTTAGAAGCTCTGAAATGACACTTAAATCTTTAACTTTAGCAAGAATACTACGCTCTTTACCATCCAAATCAATACAATCGTCTACCGAGATAGACATCACCGCTTCATTACCCGCTTCCTTATATACCTTGTTACAATCCGACACCCCCACAGATTCTGCTCCAGCATTACTTGTACCGTATTTGCCCGACATGTCCACTGATTTGTTGCCCAGGACCGCTTTAGCATACGAGTTAAAAGACTGAAAAACATTTCGTTTGATACAGAACTGATTGAAGATTTCGAACCTACACTGGGTTGCCGGTCCCCAGAACGTTTCCACGGGTCCTATTATAATTTCGACCATACTTCGCCACTCGGCAAAGTAAATGAAAACCACCCATCCATGCCTATCTTAGATTGCGAAACTAACTGATTGATATTCAATAACGGTTTATAAAGTACAAAACTCAAATCGATGACCCGATTTGGATCTCTTGCAGCTATGTAAAACATCGATCACCAACACCCCATTTGAGTTACAAATATCCCAAAATCTTGACCGACGCATTCCATGGGATATTAGAAACAAAGATTATGAAACGACTTATGTTTCCTCACGAAAATTAGGATGGGATTTGTTTGGGAAAACCTTGTTACGTTCTCTGACGACGATTATAATCGAGAGATCGTTTCTTTTTCTTTCAGAATAATTATAAGATCGTGACCTGTGCCAATTGCCCACGTAAATAACAACAAAATATCCAAGATCCGAAAATATGATTGAAAACGCTATCATTGGTGAATTTGTTATTATCTTCTCCTTTCGATCGAACCGGAAAACAAAGCTACGTATCACCCTTTTTTGTTCCTTCTGCCGTCGGCGCCTAAAATGGAGAAATACCTAATTTCTGAAGATTTATCTCTCCCATCACGATTGAGAGGTGCCGAATAATGATTTTATAATAAAAAATTCTATATATACTATTAAGGGTTATTATATAGATTGGGATCTGTGAATGAACATGGCCGGTTATGTTAAATAAAGCAACGGGACTTATAAAAAGACACAATTTTTCTTTGTTTGTGAGACAACATCATCGGCATGTTCATTCAAACATGACCGTATCTTTTAGAAAAGATATCAAGATTATACGTGTTTTTTCTTGAGAGACGGCTTCAAAAATCACTTGTGTAAAAAAGCTAAAAATATAAGTCTAAGAAAAACCTATGTTTTAAGACCTCGGTTCGACCCAGTTGGTTTAACTAGTCGAGCATGAAATGGGGTCGATGACGGGACCGAAAGTGACTGTTTTTTTTTTTTGCTTATTTTAAACCCGATTGATAATCATGCCGAAAGTATCTATAAAAATAATAATTTTAATATAAAATTTTAATCATAATCATTTATAAAAAAATATTTAAATTTGAAAGTAAAAAGTCATTTTATTTTAAAGTAACATCATATAACCAAAAACTAAATAAACACCTGTACAAGGCAAAAAACAGGGTCAACCCGGTGGCTCAACCGGTCGACTCTGTCACTTAACCGAGTTAACCCGATGGCTTAACCGATCGACCCGGTCACAAAACCGGTCAACGCGTTAGTTTAACCGTTCGACCCGATCACTTAACCGTTAAAACAGGGAGTGGCTAACCGATCTACCCGGCAACAAAACATCAACCATGGTTTAACATTAGTTGTTCAATGTTTAGTTTGACACCGAACAAACCGAGGAATAAACCAGACCGAAACCGAATATAACCGATTTTAATTGGTGTATGGTTTGGTTTGAAACCGAACCGAAGTATTTAATTACTGTTTGGTTTAGTTATGGTTCGACAAAAATAAAACCAAACCAAAACCGAAAAAAACGAATATCTCTATACACACGTATTTTTTTAATTATATATATACGTATATTCTATCTTATAAATCTAACTAGCAACCCTATTTTTTTAAATATCTTTTAAACAAATCACTCCTCAAATAAAGCATTTATGCATATCTATGATTATATGCATATCTATGATTAACTAAGTAAGAGTTTGCCTACTTGATTCTTATAAAATTCACATATACTCAGCAAGAAAGAAGTTCCAACTGAGTTTGGATGCTTGAAGTTGGAATATTCAAGCTAATAAAACTTTTGAAGACTTTTGTCGAAGAAGATTATATCTTATTTCACTTTCATTTATTCCCGTTAAGTTTCGAAACCTTTTGGTTACTTAAACTTTTTTTGTTAATTTACTTGAGCACTTTGTGAAACCTTTTGATTTGTTAATTTTATTTAAAAATTTTAGGTTATTATTTGTGACTTCTAGATGATATATTGGAGTTTACTTGAATTTGATTTTCTTGGTTTTAATCGAAACCAAACCGAATTCTAATTTGGTATATGGTTTGGTTTTATCTGTTCTATAATTGGTTTGGTTTGACTTTGAAAATTTTCAAACGATGAACCCGAACCATACAACCGATGAACCCGACCGAATACTAATTTGGTATAAGGTTTCGTGTTTTTTATTGTTCTACCCCGTCACAAACCGATGAACACCGCTATTTAACAGTTCGACCCGGTCACAAACCGGTCAACCCTGTGGTTTAACAGTTTGGCCTGACCATAAAACCTGTCAAGCCAGTGGTTTAACAGTTCGACCTGGTCACAAAGACAGGATCCGAACAAAACTATAGTTAAAAAAGTTGATTACACAATTATGATCAGGGAAGTAATGAGAATCAAATATGACTGGGTGCATAATCTTTTTATTATATACTGATTAAATAACACTAAAAATATATTTCGATAAACCGTATGCATTTAAGATATATTTAAAAATCAATGATTTTTCAAAAATAAACACGACATAAAAAAATCCATAAATGTGCCGAGACACTACGAGACCCTTTAGTTAGGGGTGAGGAAAAACCAAAAAACCAAAAACTGAAACCGAACCGAACCGAAAATTACCTAACCGAACCGAATTTGCCAAAACCGAACCTAACCGAACTACGAATCTCGGTTCTTCGGTTGGATATGGGTTTGACCTTAACCGAGAACCGAACCTAAAATAACGAAATTTATATATATAAAAATATATATATATATATATATAATATATATACTAATATATAAATATAAGATATATGTAAAATAGTATATTATATAAATATATATATATATAATCTGTGAGGTTTGTGTGTGTGTGTGCGTGTTGTGTGGGACCTTTTTTGCAGAACCATATATTTTGTACATAACCTACAGAACCACTTTTAAACCAATTAAGAATATAAACCAATTAGAATTTAGTATCATTACTTTTTTTTTATTTAATTCAAAAGGGTATAATAGTCAAAACACATTTTGACTTTTTTTAATTTAAAAAACGTTTTTTAAAAACCTTTTAATTTTCGAAATTAATTTTTTTTATTTTAATTTTGTATAATTTTTTTAGTATATACTGATTTCAAAAGAAAAAAAAATGAGTGCATATATGTTTTTTTAAATATTGTAAATTCCATTTTTCTAGTGTACATTTTTAACTTAATATGGTAATTACATATTTATTTAATCTTCAAAATTTATAACACAAAATATAGACAAAATTGATATCAAATGAAATACATTTCAAATACAAATAACAAACCAAAAACATAAAATACATAAACAAAATTTGATATCAAATGAAATACATTAGAAATATAAATTCATGTTGTTCAAAAACATGTGTGCACTCTTCGAAAAACATATGTGCACGTTTCACATTCTCTCTCAAATTCATTAGAACATATGAGTACCCTTGCAAGAACATATATGAACGCCTTTCGATAACATATATGCACAACTTCTAAAATTACAAGTGTCTTCATTGTTTATCTTCATCACACGTCATCTTTTTTATGATTGAGTCATCCCCTAAAAAAAAAAAAAAAAGAACTAATTATATGCTCCAAAGTCTAAAATAAATATATGTTACATCAAAATCTAACAACAACAAAAATCATATTAGATCAACTCGTTTTGGAACAGCATATCAAAGAATATTGCCATATGAAATGTGTGACTCATTTTGGAACAATACATATAATATATAATCTAACTCGCT
>BQNB010136378.1:0-18010 GCA_026074375.1 Tanacetum coccineum
TTTGAGCTAGTTTAAGGTGTTACAAATTCATTAAGGTTTTGGGTTAGGGTTTTGGATTTAGGACGAGTAAGGGTGAGATTGGAGGGTAACTATAGTTCAATATTTGTGCATCGAGTGTTTGTGACTTGAGCTTAAGAGGTGGTATGAAAAACCTATAGAATTTGGAGAGAAATGGAGCATATTTGAATAGTGTGCTTAATCAGGTTGTACCATAAGCTTAAAAGAGTTGTACTAGGGTTTTGGAGGGAATTATATTCAAATATTATGCATTGGTAACTTGTACACTTGTATTGTCTGTAAGCATTACATGTTGACGGAGTTTTGATATAAACGTTAACGTATAGAGTCTGTTTTATAATAACATTATAAATAGTACATTAAATAGATAACGTATGGTATAAATGGAGTTTAAAACATATTGCTTGACATATTATAATGTTTACTTGATATAAACGTTGACAAAATTGGCATTAGTAGGTTCTGTGAGCACGTTTACTTTTGTAATGTAAGTTACGTTACATTATGGATGGAATAAAGCAAAAATCTTTCCATGAAAATGGTTGCATCTAATTTAATAGATGGAAATTACACTGGGGAAAATTGCATCTAATTTAATAGATGGATAATTATATAGGGGAAAATTGTGCGTTGTTATATGTGTGCTCGAATTTTGGTTAGCATGCTCAAAATATTGTTTAAATCTTGTGGTTTGTGATTCTGTGAGACTCTTAATTGATTTGTAATTATTGCTAGAATTGTTTAGTGGTTTTAGATTGGTAAAACCTGAGTTAAGTACCTTTGAATGAAGTGACATATGTCTTGGCTTGAATGAAGCAAAACATGTTTCCAAGCGAAACATGTTTCACTCATTTCAAGCGAAACATGTTTCCCTCATTCCAAGCGAAACATGTAAGACAGTTCTAAGTGAAACATGCAAGGTTCAACTAAGCGAAATATGTTTGAATTTGTTTGAGCGAAACATGTACATGTACATATTTCAAGCGAAATATGACATATTTACGAAAATAAACTCTGCCCAAATTTTTTAAAATTTGTGTATTTTTTGTATAATTTGTCATATTTCACATCTTGCCATATATATACTTGTATTATGTATTATCTGCTCTCTGATTGAATATGTGTCCTAAGCTCCCTTGGAAATGTCTTGTTGACTTTTTTAGTTGACTGTGACTATTGTCCTTAGTTGACTTGTTCATAGAGTGTGTAACGCCCCTCTCTGAGAAGGAGGCCGAAACATCATAATCATGGTGTCATATCAAAGCACAATAAAGGCATACAATGTCCCCATGGAAAAGGTAACTTGCCAAGTTACATTAGGTCAAAATATAGTGCATTTGGCTACCTATGAAGGGGTATATAACGGGGTCTGTCACCCTACTAGTTCTATTCACAATACTTGAGCTCACTTATAAGCAATTAATTGGTTATGATATGGAGAAAAATGGAACTGGAAAGCTACTTAGGCATAATATATCTAGATAGATGACATTCGGGTTAGATACAGTTGGAAAAAAAAACACTGTGCATTATGGTAAAATATTCATGTTGTTCAAAATTCATGTTAAAGCATGTATTCCCCCTCGCGGGTTTATGATGCATGAAATAAGTAAATGGAAGTTATGAACTTCACAATATTGGTTTTAAGTACTTGTGTATATTAAAAACAATTGAGCATGTATCCCCCTCGTGGGTTTATAAAACATTAAAGAGATTGAAAAGTGAGGCTATGAACTCACCTGATAGGTAGTTGTAATAAATATTCCAAAATGAAAGCTGATGACCTATCGCAATCTTAACAGGGAAGGTTGATATAACAAAATGATAGTAAACAGCCACGTCACGCTACTAAGTAAAATCTTTTATTGCACAAGTTTTAGGAATATCGTATCTTGAACTATGGTTCTAGAGTTTATTATTGTTATGAGTTTGATGGGGGATTTTGGTGTCTATTGTATCACGTTTCGGGCCATCAATTTTAGCGTCATTCAGTAAACGTTTGAGAGTTAGGGACTTTTAATCGTAACCAACAACTCAGTCAGAACGTTATACCAAGATAATCCCCTTAATATGAAGCTCCTGAATTTGGTGCGATATAGATTTTACCCCCCCCCCCCCCCCCCCCCCCCCCCCCCCCCCCCCCCCCCCCCCCCCCCCCCCCCCCCCCCCCCCCCCCCCCCCGGGATAGGATTTTAAAAGCACATTGATGATGAATTATATAATAGTTATAACATAATCGGTTTTAAGCGTTTTGTTCAATAACTGGAAATGATAAGTACGTCAAGCGTTAATTAAAGTTATGTCTCATAAGGTTTTGAACACATTTTTAAACTTTTCAAAATGTTACATTTTAGACCCTTAAGAATGAAATATGGCAAAATATACCCTTGGAGTTTCAATTTACAAGTTTTGGTCCTTCTAGTTTAAAAGATGTACAAAGTAAACCTTGTACTTTGGAAAGTGACATAATAGACCCCTATAGTTATAAATTTGATAAAATGACATGTTCATCCCTTTTAGTTATAAGTTTCATAAAGATACAATATATATACCCCTTGCATGAAAATGTTTACAAAACAAGTTAAAATGCTTTTATTTTGTTTTATATTATAATGCTATTTTTCAATATGGAAAAGTAACTTGCAGGTTATAGCTTATTAATATAAGCTAAAATATGATGTTTTAACGTAACAAAAGTTCAGATTAACGATTCGTTAAGCCAGAAATCAAAACGGGTCGAATTAGGGTTTTATAACGAAAACGCGTAGGTTTTTAATTCAAAATCAAGAATCAATAAAGTGGTTATATTAACATTAGTTAAGATGGATTATAACAATATTTAGTCATTATAACTTTTAGATTAGAGAAAAACACAAAATTAGGGTTTATGGTCGGTTTTGGATCAAAACAAGAAAACGCATAGAATTTTAGTTAGGAAGCTTTAACAAGTGTTCATGCATGATCATATGAACATTATATGAGTATAGGAGCTGGTATGAAGATCATATAACCCGAGTTTGAGCTTTGAAAATCGAAAATGGCTGAAAACGGGTCGTATGGGTTGAATTAGCTTCGTACGCCTAGGAACAAGGTCTCGGGGCTTCAAGGCTTCAATACTTCTCTTGATTTTTGCTCTTGGGGACTCTTGGGACCTTCTTGATCAGAGGTTTTCTGCCATTGATGGTTATAGAAGAAGATGTGTTGGTGTGAGTTAGAATGAATGCATGCGAGCCATATTTATACCCATTTTGGAACTTGGAGGCTAAGGGATGGAGTGCAAGGTGTCTAGCTCTTGTAGAGGCTGTGTTGGGAGGTCTAGGGATGACATGGTGAAGCAATGATTGTAGGTAGAGTGATGTGGAGGTTGTTTGTGGTGGTGGGAGGTCACAGCTTACTTAGGGACAAAGGGAGGAGATGTGGCTTCTTAGCAACCATGTTGGGGCTTAGATATTTAGGAGAGGTGCTTGTAAGCTGGTTGGGAAGGAAATAGCTTAATCATTGTGGTGCTTGTTTGCAAAATTACCTTTAAAATGGGTCAAACTGCAAGAAAAGGTGTACACGAGTTTATTAGGGCACGAATTGGGTTTTTAAGCTTAGATTTCGAGTACATTTGATTAGTAATGATATATTATGGATTACAAGACTTATATTAAGGATTATTAACAATATTTGATAGGTGGTTCATGTTTAAAATGGGTGAAAATGAGTAAACGGGTCAAAAGTTCACATTAGGGTTCGATTAGGGTTTCTTGGATTTAATTCTTGTACATTGTTGTTAATATGATGAAATGATGATGGAATGTGATTTATAATGTTGTAATTTATGTTATTACAACTTATTTGAGTAGTGGTTGAGGTTTAAAACGGATAAAAACCAAGAAACGGGTCTCGGTTTAGAAAATAACTCAGTTTAGGGTTTTTAGGTTTGATTTCATGAAATCTTATGAAATGAGAAAGATTACGGATTGTAAATGAAGTGCATGAATTGCTTGTAATTTTTACTTGATAGATTATACAAGATTCTTTAGAAAAACAGAGGTAAAACAGCTATTTTGGATATCGTGCATTAATGACTTGTACATTATGCTTTAAAGGACTTGTACCTTATTTTAAAAGAAAAGTATATTCAGATGAGATGTTATATTACTTGTACTTGAGCTTTGATTACTTGTACATTCATCTTGGATAGTTACATTACCCAAAATTAGGGTTTAGGCCTAAATGTTAACGGTTTAAGCTCATTTGGTATTATCGTCGTGAAAACTTTGTTAAATGAATAACGTATATGATAAAATGCGTTATTGTTTGTTTGACTTGACATATTAGGACATTTATTGATGTAAACATAGATAGATTAGCCATAGGTCGTTGTGTGAACTTGTTTACTTTAGAAATAGTAAAAAACTATGTAGTAATGGAAAGGAATGAAACGAAAATTTTATTCTCGCAAAAAAGTAGTACTTCATATAATACATAGAGATTACATTAATGAAATACTGGAAAATTATGGTTGTTAACAATTCCATGTACTCATGCAAAAGGATTGTGACAAAAAATTGTCTCCGAGCCTACTAAGAAGAAAGTCAAGCAAGTGACTTTTTGATCTTCTCAAAAATCTCAAGGGGTGTGCCATCTCTTTACTCTAGAAGATACAAGAGGCTGCAAACATTATGCAAGCTCTCTTTAAAGAAAGCAAGAAGACAAGCAAGAGATGACAGGTACGGAGGCTCAGTTGAAGGAAACTGGTTACTATAACAGGGGTTCCCGAATGAGTCCACAGACAATACTTGACTACCTCAAGTGAAGGAAATTGTTACAAAACAGGGGGTTCCCGATGAGAAAAAAAAAATGATATAACTGAAGAAAATGTTATTCTTGAGAGGGGTTCAAAACAAAAAAGTGAATACTCTGAAGAAGACAAACTTGACGATGAAGAGAAGGATGATAAGGAAGGTGATGCTAATGATGAATGTGGAAACTAGAAGGGGGATTGAATAGTTTACAGGTTCGTTGTATGTTTTAAAAGTTTGCTTTCAAAAATATTTAGATCCGAGTTATATGTTTAACCAATCTACAATATGAATCAATCAATAACATCTAAACTAAAACTAGATAACAACAATAATATGTATGAGATAAGGAAGACACAGCCAAACCAAGGCCACCAAGATTTTTTTATAGTGGTTCGGCTACGAAGCACCTCTTCGCCCTACTCCACTCCCCGAGTATCCGACTTTGGATTTCACTATGTCAACAAGCTCCCTTTAAGCAAAGAAAATTGTTTACACATCGCTTACATTATTTTCTGATACTAAGCTAGATGTCAAGTCCTAATCTTAGCTAGAACCAATCTACCACTTCATAATCAATACACAATCACTAGATCTACACTAAAAATTGGATTTACACAACTATTCCGAATCTCTCAACATACACAAGATAATTGACAATAGAGGATTTGGTACTGAGCAAAAAGAAAGGAGGAGAGATCACTAATTAACTCTTCATTTCTTAGCGAATATGTAGTGTTATTCTCCTTGCACTTTGAATGAGAGGGAAGAGAGATGAGAAAAAGAGAATTAGATCACTTGAAAAAGAATCAATGAGATGTTAGTGATCAAGATATTAGTGAGAGTAAAAGAAGATTTTTAGAGAGAGAAAGAAGTGAGAGAAATGCATGCAAAGTGGTCTGATTATTCAGCAAGGGTGTGGACCAGTATTTTAGCAGGAAAAAGCTAACGCGTAACTGGCAGCGGGTCCCGGCTGGTGGTCCCATATTTATTAGGGGGCCGCCAGCATATGATCGCTCCCTTTTTTGTCTTTTTGTGGGGAAGGTTGTATCTGGCATAGAAGCTTTTGTTTTGGGGGAAAATTTAAATATCAAATTTTAAGTTTTTAATAAAACTTTTCTTTTAATTAGAAAATATTTTGTATAATTAATTTTGTGAAAATATTTTGTAAAAATGTAATGGATGAGAGAAAAATATTTTCTATATCACTAATCATGCTTAATAATTTGTTTGTTCATACCTTAAGTGATCACTAATCTTAGAAATGGAATTTTACGATTAACAATTTGTAAACATTTAATTTTATTGTAAACGTTTTACATTTTGTTATTATCAAAACGTTGAGAGGTCAAAAAATATAAATAATGTTCTTAGACATTATTTGTATTAACAATCTCCCTCTTTTTGATGATGACAAAATATAAACTCATTTTAAATAAAATTAAAGATGTCAAATTATTAAATGAGTTTTGTTCTATTTCTCCCCCTTTTTTGTCGAATTCAAAAAGGGTGATCATCGAGTTGTTGTAGGAAGAAAGAAATTGACGATATCAAGACTCGCCCCTGATGTATGCTCCCCCTTGTTCGGGGCACCAAGGGATCGATCTTACAAAAATTGTGTGCTACAAAAAAAGGTTAGAAATACAAGTGCAAGATAAATATCTTTTAAAGCAACACATTATAATTAAGTAACCCAAAATAGAGTTTCATTCAACCAACAAGAAACTCATACAATAGCAAATGCAACTAATACATTCATGCAAAATAAAACTAGAGTTAATACAAGATAATTAATCCATAAGTTACACTACATACTTCATGAGATAAAGAGAAACAATACTACATAAGTCCTAAATGATTCATGATTCATAGAGAATGACCTTTTGAGCGAAAAGGTTTAGGGAAGGGGTGACTATGTTTATTGAAAACATTGAAGACTTTTAAGGTAGAGGTGAGAAAGTGTGAGGTTGAGGTGATTACGGTAGTGAGAAGATATTCAAGATGAGCAAACATGATGTTCATCTCATCTCTTAAAGTGAAGAAAAGGTTTCGGTTGTGAGAGCAACATATGCAAGTTGACCCATGATAGTCATGATAGTTGTAGAAAAGAGGATGACCCATGATAGGTGGTTGAGGTTGTGGTGGAGATGGTGGTGATGGAGTGTCATGAATGTGATCAAGAGGAGTGATTGGTGACAAAGAGAGTGTGATATCCAAAGAAGGATGACTTTGAAGTGGTTGAGGGTTTAGAGGTCTAGGAGGAACATCCGAAATGTTGTCAAGCAAAGGGTTCAAATGATGAGGAGAAGTTGGTTCATGTGAAGATGGTGGTGAAATTTGAAGTTTTGAGTGAAAGGAAGAAGATGTGTTCTCTTGACTTGATGATGTTTGATTAGTGGATGTGGTTTTTGATGGTGCATTTGGAGGAGTTGGAGATGAAGAAGTTGTTGTAGGAGAAGGTGTGGTGGTGACATCTTCATCACTAGATATGTTGACAAATAGTTGTCTAGGAGGGATTATGGTGAGTTTGATTTTCTTGGAAGGGTTAGATGAGGAAGCATTGGTGGAATTCATGGTAGAATAGTTTGAGGAAGATGATAAGAAGAATGAGAAGTATGTCTTATTTAATTAAGGAGGAAAGTATCAAAGTGGAAAAGCATAAGAGTTGAGTTTTTGGACTCCAAAAGTAGTTTAGCAAAATGCAGCAGGTTTAGCTGGGTCTAAGAAAGAATAGTCAACTGTACAGAAAATTAGGAGCCACAGTAAAAATTCTGTGACTTCTGATGGCGGTCCCTTAAATATATGGCGGTCCCAGATATATTAGGGGGTCGGCCCTTATTTATGGGGGCCGTTTTCTGAAGACAGGAAATTTTTCTAGTTTTCCTGATTTCTGGTAAGTCCTATAAAATGTTTTCTAGATTACCCCTTTTTCAATCAATCCTATTTTATCATGAATCATCTAATACTTAATGATCAAACGCGCAAAATCAAGTAACTTAAGTTCTATTCAAGTAAGCACATGAATGCAAATTGACTAGTTTATAAACATGTATAATATCATTAAAAGTAACCAAGGTGTATCAAGTGCATGCAAGCATGGGTTTAGGATGATAAAATTAAACGATCATCCAAGGCAAGTAATATTGCCCGTACTAAGTTGCTAGTAAATAGCATAAGTTTATATACCTAAGCATAATAGATTAGTATATAATATAGATAATAATGTTAAAAAGTAATTTCCCTCAAAGCTCACTTGTAACATCCGAGAATTTTCGAATTTTTGAATGACGATTTCAATCGTTGACTTTTAGGGTATGGCTTGACTTATAAGAATGACCATCTAAAGCACGTTTTCATTATTCGGACTCTAAAGCAATTTGATGTAAAACGACATTCCTGACAACTTTTTAGTTTTGACCGAGATCCGAAAAAGCATGTCAGGAAGGTGACTGAAATTGGTCCTAGCAAAATTTTTGGAGCAAAAGACGCTTATGCTGTTTCTCCGGTTTGCCGACCAAAATAATTAAATATATATTTAATTATGCATTAATTATTAAAAAGTAAAAATATTTAATAAATTTAGTTTAATTGTTAATCGAAAAACGTTTGTTAAGAAAACCGGCTGAATTTATGTGGAAAGGTTTAAGAAATTCAGATTTTTCATTAGGACAAGTTTATCGGGGAAATATACGCAAAATAAATAATAAAACGTTTTAAATAAGATTTTAGTAAAACGTTTACATAAATTTAGAGTTTCGCGTGATGATACTCATTTTTATCAGAAAAATGATTGTAGGATAAACAATGGGCATGATTAGTGATGTTGAACGCGCATAGTTAAGTCATTCAAAAGGAGGACCGAAACGTTTTTACCTAAACTATAATAACGAAGTTACACTTTAGCCCTAAACCTATTAATTAAACTTGCCTACTTAATTATAATTTTTATTTATAAAGATAAAATTATACGCGATAAAATTTCTTTTCCCATATCAATATATACACACACACATTTTAAACACTCTCCCCTCTCCACACCCCTCCCCCACCGCCGGGCCACGGATTGCGCATCGCGGGAAAAAAGTGTTTTACGAGCGACAATATCCAGGCCACCACCCACTGCCGCCAAT
Organism: Tanacetum coccineum; assembly: GCA_026074375.1. Lineage (NCBI taxonomy): Eukaryota > Viridiplantae > Streptophyta > Magnoliopsida > Asterales > Asteraceae > Tanacetum > Tanacetum coccineum. Next base: position 8,939 of record BQNB010136378.1, read on the forward strand.
CTCCGGTCATCTTCTTCTGGGACACTTTCCGGGCCTGAACACCATGTCGCCGCCGCGTAAAGTTTTTCGGGCTGAGCGTTGACTGGGACGAAAACCGAAAGTGGTTTCTATTCGCGCCGAGATCTAACCGACCTTCTACCACCGCACTGTCGCGTTTTTCCCCCTCCTCTCCGGCTGCTGTCCCACCACAGCCAACACCACCATCACCGCCGTCTCAGCCGTCATCACCTATATCGTCACTAATCTCGGTCTTTCATTCATCGTCATAAGCAACGCCTCATCTGTCACACCGTTGCGCAAAGGGTGTTTGGGGGGTGTGTGCGTCGGGTTGGTGGTGTACACCGGAAAAGAAAAGAAACTGGGCGTGTTTTCGTTGGTTTGTTGCTGTCAACGAGACCACCACGATTAGAGGTGTTGTGGAGAGGGGGGGAGTGGTTCAAATCGGTAGGTCTGTTGCCGCCATAGCCGAACCATGGCGGGGTGTCGGTATCGTGGGTGTGTGGTTTGAGTTTGGTGTAGAGTTATATCAAAAGATTGAGGGTGCCGGGGTTGTTTGATTATTAAAAACTAGACTAGGGTGCGTTTGGTTGCGGGTTGACAGCCACCTTTAAGGTGTGTTGGGTTGGGTTATAACACAGAAGGGGCGTCGAGGTGTTGGTGTCGCGAAACAAGCGGGTTTTCTGAGGACGTATTTCCTGTGTTGGTTTTTGTACTGACAAAACTAGGGGATGTTCGTTGGTGTTGGTGTGATGGTTGGCTAAAAGCCGAAATGAGGTCGGATGGGAGGCAGCGGGAACCATGGAGTTGTGTTTTGAAGGGCTGACGCCGATAGTAGGAGTGCTGTTCGGGTTGGTTTATGATACGTGGATTGGTGCGTAGATGGTTTGATAGTTGTCACTAGGGGTTGCGTTGGTTAGATAATAAAACAGACAGAAGGGGGGGGATCGTTGGTGTGTGTGGTTTGTTGATGAGACGCGCGAAGTAGGGGTGGCGTTTGGCTTGTGACCAGCCAACAATAGAGGGAGCGCGTTCTTGGTTGTGGGTTTAACAACCTAAGGGTATTGTTTGGTTTAAGAGAGAAAGACACAAAGAACGCGTTTGGTTTAGCGAAACAACGAGGGTTCGTTTAGTTTATATAGCAAGAATCAAGTCAAGACAAATAATTATAACGTGGAGATTTTATGTTATAAAAGAGGACTAATTCTTTGGTGTTAATTGGTTAGAAATAAATATAACGTTTTTTATTTGGTTTTAGTAGATATAATAAAATGATAAAATATATTTATCCTAAAAACGCCAGGTTATTTGAAATATAACAACTGTGGTGGGGTTTAAACAATTGCAACATATATATTCATTAACTAGAGTAGCAACGGGCATTTAATATATTGAAGAAACGTCAGTAATGGATTTAAATAGTATATTGGATTGAGAAGGTAAAGAGACGTCGAGTTTTGCGAAGAAGTAAAATTATATAACCGAAAATGTCAATAAGACGGAAGTTGATATATATATTTCAATATTTTGTAACGTTTTACTAAGAAACTCATGTTTGGTGTTATAAGAAACGCGGAATAAAACAGGAGGGAGACCAAGATTATATTTTAAAGATGACTTAATTTTGTATTATACGTTAATCCGACCATGCGAGAGACAAAACTATGATTTTTACAAAAGAGGATATGTATTTTATGACGAACACCTGTCGGAAGGAACGAAATATAAATTTTTATAATATGTAATTTCTTATATTTTTATAATGGTGTATAAACTAATTTACAAATACCTGGTTTGAGTAAATTCATAAGTTAGACATGTGTTCAACCTTTGTACAAAGCCTTGTCCATTAATTAAAGTGTGATGAGTCAATAATTTGGATTTAATTAGATTTTTCACATTTGATGTTATATAGATACCTGGCAAGGTGTTATATGACTTGTTTCATTAAACTTTAGATTGATTTTCTTTGTGATATAATTCACAGGTTAAAAGATTATTATAAGGTATATTGTTTCGAGATAAATAGATATGTATAAGAAGAATTATATATTACGATGCTTTAGGTTTATTTCTCAATTTATTTATTGTGTTAATCCAACCAACCAAACTTTTACAACTTGAGGAATCGCTAAAATGTCATTTAGCAAACGGGTCGCGTTGATGTGATCTATTCATTGGGAGAAAAATAAACAATTTCATTATTCCGAGGCTAGTGGGTCTTAGCTTTAAGATTAGTGTTGCAATTCTTGATCGAGCCCGCTTCGTCTTGCCATTCGTTATTGTGCATATTAGAGTGCCTATCGTGCCAATCGTTCGTTCATCATCTCATGTGAGTTCATAACTCGCTTTTCAATCTTTTGAATGTTATAAAACCTGGGGGGGGGAACCAAAGGGGGAAATACATGCTTGTCTATAACTCTGTACTCTTACATGGGGTTATCTTGAATAACAGAATGTGATTGTTTTAAGGATATTATGAGTGTTGCATAGCCTCACTTTTTACGTTGTGTTTTGGATGAACGGTGGGTGGTGGCGTGGTAGTTGTGGTGGAGGTGGGGTGTATATGTAGTTTTTGGGATGAAAATAGTGCGCATCGTTTTATTATGATGGCACAAGTGGATCAGATTTTTTGTATTATGAGATTACGGGTTGCTAAGTAGGCGATAAACCCAAGTTATGTCCCATGTCATTGAACTGTATTGCATGATTTTGTGGAATTACATTAGTGTAGTGAGCTTGCGGCGAATTGTGATTTAGAATCTAGATTATTCGGGAAATGAGACGCTCCTCACGTTCGGAAGGTGATTGCTATCACCGGGAACGAAGTTTATGCCTTGTCGAATTTAGGGATGTTTAGGGTTAGACATCCGGTATGGGCGTTAAATTGCTTATATTATATTTAATTTGCAAGAAAGATAGTCGAGCTTCAGTGTCATGAGCTTAGTGTAAACGTAATCAGGGTCTCGTGATGTTTGCATTTGTTGTTTCATCACGGGAAGTTTCTTGTGGTCCTATGTTATACGTTTTGGCGACTATTAGAAATTTAATAAAAAAAAATTTGGGGTGTGTTTTGTTGGGGGTTTTTTTGTCTAGGAGACAGGTTTTGCGAAACTGGTGGATTTTTTAGAAATCATATACATATTTTGAAAAGGAATTTTAAGGGAGTTAATGGTCGTTAGCATACTTGGGGTATATTTGTGAGCCACTTTGATAGCGTAACATTTTGAGAATATTTGGGATAGGTAATGGTCTTTGCATTTTTTTTACAGCTAATTGATTTTCTAAAAAAATCATACGTACAGTTTTGAAGGACGTTTAAAGATTGTGTAATGTCATGGTTCACACAATATTTGTTTTTATGCTAATATAGGGAAGACAGGGTAGTCATCTAAACGTTTTTTTATGAGACTGTAATGAGTACATGTGGGCAGATGACATTTATTGGAACTAACGTTTATATTTACAGGAATACCTATGATACTCACAACTTTATGTTGGACGCATTGTTAAAGTCTATGGGTTTTTCTCAGGTAAAATTTATGTGTATGCTCGGATTTCTTGGATGTGAAGTGAAGTGCTTAAATTGAAAAGATTTCATGACTGGGATTTTATTAAGAATGATCAAATCTCGTTGGGTCGCTGTTTCAAGCTTTTCATTTTGTGATGTCAATTATTGACAACGTATTATTTTGATTTCATGATTGATCAACGAGATTGTTAGTACAAACGTCACATTTAGAGGGTGTGGCTCATGGATCTAGCGCTGTGCTGTGTATTTACGATGTTAACACCCAAAGTGGTAATTCCGCTGCGTTTTGTTGTATATTTTTGGGGGGTGTTATTGATGTGGTGATCAGGTAGCCTGGGCTATAGAGATGTAGTTGCTATTTTACCCTTAGACTTTCTACCGTTGTCACAAGTATATTGCATACATCAGACGTTTTTCAAATAGTGGCATACACGCTACTTGGCCTTATGTGCTTACATTACGTGTTGCATTAAAGTGCTTTACGTGAATGTATTACATATATGTAGGATATATATGCTTACATCTTTTGCGTTTATTCGCTGCGTTTGTTTATATATAGAGTGTATATATATAAGATACCAGAGCATTTTTTTATAGACATGTGTGAGTTGCGCTACAATGGTCTCAATTTATACATCAGGACATTTGTGTGTTTAAACAGATGGTCTCAATTATACCTCGAGTCTATTTGTGAGTTAATAACAATGGTTCTCAATGTTTATACCTCGGACTTTGTGAGTTAAAACTTATGGTCCTCAATTACTACCTCAGACATTTGTGAGTTAAAGACCATGGTCTCAATTTACCGTCGGACATTGTGAGTTAAACAATGGTCTTCAAAAAAATAAATTTTTTGTGTTATTTAAAAAACATCAGACATTGTGAGTTAAAACGATTGCGTTGTTCTCTATTATACCTAGACATGTGTGCTATATACCCAATGGGTTACTCATCTTACTTTTTAGACATATTGAGAGTGCGCAATGGTGTCACGTCGTTATCAGGGACATTGTATGTTAAAAACAATGGTCGGTCTATGGAATATTGATTTTCTTCGCATAACTGTTTGTAGTATAATATCGTATACACGAGGCCGTTATTAATTCGTTGTTTCCATTGGGATGTATGTATGAATCTAAATGTTTAGAGCATGTCTTGTGTTTAGGCGGACTTGTAATAGGCGGATTGATACGGGTAATGTCGCTATGTTGGATCATTCTTAAGAAAACTTTGTGTTACCTTGGTTTACTCTAACGAGTACTCTATTAGTTAATTCTTGAAACTCTATGTTGATCTCGCCTGGTCATGTTTTTACTCCCAAGCTTCCAAGACGAGTTGTTAAACTCACTCATCCCATACTGTCAGGTAGAGCACATGCATCGTATGTCATAACACTCCTTGAAGTTATGAGGAGTACGCGTATGTGCACCGGGATATTATTTAAGTAGGATGATTTATAATTTATTTAGATTTGAATGGATTTGGGACGATTGCTGTCGGTTAAATTAAGTTAAATTATAAAATAGCGTTGAACCATAAGTTTATGCATTTCGTTACTTAATAATTTGGACGCGATTCTTTATGTAAATAGAAATTAGTTAAAGAGTGGGCTTAATGGTATCCGATATGACACGGATGTATGAACTAAATTCGGAGAAATCGACTGAATAGTGAAAAGGGTCTAGAAACGAGCAATCGTGTTCTACCATCGACAGGAATCTTAAGGCCTCACTTGGAATACCTATCTCATTTCTTAAGTTGTTACGTTTGCGATTGCAAATCCTTGCGATCGATAATCACTGTTTCGTGGAGACTGAAGACTTGTGTTACTATACGTTGAGTTAATGGAGTTGATTCTTCCCAAAGCTAGCGAGCTGAGTTCCATTAATCCGCTGTCTATGCATAAGCTCTTTCGCGGAGCTCCTCTCAATTATATGAAGTATTATTCTGGGGATATGTTTATCGGAGGGGTCCTCACGCCCTCTGGGTTATCCCATCTTATTTGTTATAGTATTGACGTTATAGTTGCTATTGTTGGGTCCTGGAGTGGTCCCAGATTGTACAAACTTTATCAACCAACTGATGAAACCCACCTTAAACAAAATAAGCATATGTCGATATAGTATTCAGTTGAATTACTCATTGCAGACAAATGGTACACCAATTTAAGTCACAATACATCCTAGTACTGCCAAGTAAGTTGAGTGAGCTTACTATCATAATGCCGCATGTTGATGTGAATAATAGAAACATTACAAGTGAGTTAGAAATAGACTCCGTTCCTCGGACATTTAGAAAATACTTTATACAGAGAAAATACTCACTGCGAGCTACACTTTCTTTGTGCAGGATATTCGACTAGTAAGAAGGAGACTTTCCCTATACACGGTTTAGAGACAAGTATAAGATCTGTAATGGAATATTTTAAAGTGATACTCATTTTTGATGGAATAAATATCCCTGGACAAACGCTAGCCAGAGATAATTTTTAGTAGTTTGAGAAGGTGTAGAAACACGGAATTTTGTGCTGAGTAAAGTGTTTCTGCGTCTTGTTTATAGGGAGAAGCGAAGTTATTAGAAACCTTGAAGTCTCTCCTTTGGGCGACACAATCGGGTTAACTGCGAATTTAGATCTCAGGAGGAGGATTTCTTTAGAGGGGGGATAGGTTACTGTAACTCAGAGATTTTTCGAGATGTTTGTGGATTGACGGATTTCAATCGTTGACTTTGGTAGAGGTTCTGGTTTGAACTTATAAAGAATGACATCTAAAGCACGTTTCATATTCGGACCTCTAAAAGCGCTATTTGATGTAAAGACGACATTGCCTGACAGAACTTTTTCGTTTTTGACCGAGATCCGAAAAAAAAGCAGCAGGTGACTGAAATGTCGTCGCAAAATTGTTGAGCACAACGCGGTGCCTGACCCCCCCCCCCCAAAAGTAAAAAAAAAAAAATAATAAATCAAGAACGAGTACCGGCACAAAAATAATTAAATTACATTTAATTATCACGTTTTATTAAATGAGAATATTTAATAAATTATTTAACATTTTATTTTAGTAACGTTTATTGAAGACGCGAATATTCGAGTAAAAATCCATTTTTATTTCAGACAACGCGTAACCGGTTCACAAAATAAATAACAAATATTTTATTAAATGTTATAAAATATTTATGAAATGTTATCAAGTGAATACTCATTTTTATCAGAAAAATGATTTAGAAAACAATGGCGCAAGTTTCGAGATTTGAATCATCCGTTAAGTCATTCAAACGAGCCCCGAACCGTTTTTACCAAAACTATAATAAAGAAGTTACACTTTAGACCCTAAACTATTATTAACTTGCCACTTCATTTTATAATTTTTATATATAAATAAAAATTATACAAAAATTTCATTTCCATCTCAAATATACACACACACATTTATAAACACTCTCTCCCCTCTCCCCACCCTCCCCCACCGCCGGCCACCGGCTGCCATCGCCGGAAAAGTTTTCCGGCGACCATCTCCGGCCACCACCCAACTGCCGCCATCTCCGGTCATCTTCTCCGGCCAACATTCCGGCCACCACCATGTCGCCGCCGCCGAAAAAGTTTTCCGGCGAGCGTTCCGGCCGAAACCGAAAGTGTTTCTCTTCGCCCGATCTAACCGACCATCTACACCACTCGCGTTTTCCCCTCCTCTCCGGCTGCTGTCCCACCACAGCCAACACCACTATCACCGCCACCACACCACCACTATCATCATTATAAAAACCCCACCACCATTATCAACTCGTCACCACCATCCCACCACGTCCAGGGCGTTTAGCTTTATGCACATGCACCAAGGGTTGCCTTTGTTTTTTTATATAAGCACGCACAGGTGCATATATGTTAAATGTTTGTTTTTTTGGTTTTGCCACCCACATGGGGTGCGTGTGATTTTTGTGACGCACCAAGGAGGGTGCGTTTGGCTTTATAAAAAGAAACACCACATGGGTGTTTGTTTGTTTCGGTGGTTTAACCGACCACCATTAAGGGTGCGTCCGGTTTGTGTTTTCACCACACCAGGGTGCGTTCGGTTGTATAAAGAAACACCACACCGGGTGTGTTTGTTTGTCTATGCACCTAGGGCGTGTTGGTTTGTTATATCACCTATAGGGTGCGTTTGATAGAGTAACAATAGACTAGGTGTGTTTGTTTCTGATTATTAAGGCCAAATAGGGTGTGTTGGTTTGGTTGTGGGTGAATAACACCAAAGAGGGTGCGTTCGATGTGTACATAAGCACCACGAGGTGCGTTTGGCTTAACAGCCACGCACATGAGTGCGTTTGGCTGCTGTAAAACAGAAAAAGGGGGCGTTTGGTTTAGCCGAAATGCACAAGAGGTGCGTTTGGTTGGCTGGGAACACTATAAGGGAGTGTTTGGTTTGGGCAGTTTCACCAAAAGGGGCGTTTGGCTGTCGGGACAGCCGGGGTGCGTTCGGTTTGATTGTAGCACCGGCTAGGATGCGTTTGTTTGTACAGAATTCCATAAGGGGCGTTTGGGTGAGCATATTTACCGAAAGGGTGTGTTTGGGTTAAAATGAATTAACAATAAATATATCTTAGAATTTTATGAATATAAAATTTTAACGAGATTTATAAATTATAAATCGGAACAAAAGGGTGGTTAATGGTTATATAAATACAATATTTATTATTTTGTGAGTTTCGATATAATAACGTGAATATATATGTCATATCTGAAAAACGCGGGAGTTGGAAAAATGGAAACGTGAATACTTGCAACATATATATTATAACTAGAAAGCGCGGGCATTTGAAATATTGAAAAACGAATGATTTCAATATATATTGATTAAAGGAAAACGTCAAGTTTTGCGAATAAGGAAAAATATTATATAACCGAAAATGTCATAACGAAATATATATATATATTTCAATATTTAGTAACGTTTTACTAAAACTCATATGGTGTTATAAACGGATAAAAAGGGACCAAGAATATATTTTAAAGATACATTAATTTGTATTATACGATAATCCGACCATCGAACAAAAACTATACTTTTACAATGGAAACGAAATATAAGTTACAAAATATTATTTATATTTTATAATTATCAGCTAGAAGGTAACCTAATAATTGTTGTAAAAGGTTTTACAAACACTGTTTAACTTAATTGGTAATCTTAAAACGTACGATTACGTTTATACAGGAACTTTTTATTTATTTAATTAAGTGGTGATTTCAGAAAACGAGTCAAACTAATTGGTTTAATTATTTTACTCACACTTATTATATAATACTTGCAAAGCATTATATACGTCACATTAATCTTCGGATTGTTTGTAATTGTTATATAACTCACGATACGAGTTATATAAGGGTTTATTTTTTTATATGTAATATATAAGGAATATATTACACACGTTGCGTTACTTTTCGATTTATTTTATTTAAACCACCACGAACCATGATTGCAATTTTACATACACGTAAAATAATATACTTATAGAGAAATTAAGGAAATCCCCAAGTATCCCTTGGACAA
>BQNB010136379.1:0-18010 GCA_026074375.1 Tanacetum coccineum
TTGGTGCTGTGTCCAGATAAAGTGCTTTTGATTAAATTAAAATGGATTTATAAGGTCAAGACAGATGAATTTGGCAGGGTACTAAAGAATAAGACTAGACTAGTTGCTCAAGGATTTAGACAAGAAAAGGGAATCGATTTCGAGGAATCATTTGCACCGGTTGCTAGAATAGAGGCCATCCGTATCTCTATAGCAAATGCCGCTCATAAGATTATGACGATCTACCAAATGGACGTCAAAACGGCTTTATTAAATGGCGAGCTCAAAGAAGAGGTCTACATTTCTCAACCAGAAGGATTTGTTGATCAGGACAACCCATCGCATGTGTACAATCTCAAAAAGGCCCTCTACGGTCTCAAACAAGCACCACGTGCATGGTACGATATGCTGTCAAGCTTCCTAATCTCACAACATTTCTCCACAGGTGTAGTTGATCCAACACTCTTCACACGGCAAGCTGGGAATGACTTATTACTAGTACAAATATATGTTGATGATATAATATTTTCATCCACTAATATTGCCATGTGTAATGAGTTTGCTAATCAGATGACCACTAAGTTCAAGATGTCAATGATGGGGCAGATGTCATTCTTTTAGATTAAAAACTTCTCAAAGACACAGAGGCATCTTTATAAACAACTCTAAAAATGCTTCTGAAATTGTTAAAAAATACTTGTATCTAACTACTGATTCTGTCCGACCACCTTGGTAGAAAAAGTAAACTGATGAAGGATCACAGGGAAACAAGTTGATGCAACACTTTACCGTGGCATGATTGGATCCCTTATGTATCTTACATCCAGTAGACCTGACCTTATCCATGCAGTCTGCTTATGTGCTCGGTATCAGGCAAAGCCTACCGAAAACACTGGTATAAAAAGTGGTATTGGTCACTCCAAAAATGTGTGACGATATGCATTTAGTCACACACGTTTTTTTTTGTCACTAAAGGTCGCGCCAACGTAGGTCTCCTATGATGACATTATTGAGTTCGTGGCTATTTCCATTGAAAAATAGTGACCAAAACCCGAATATGTGTGAAAAATTAGGCATAAGTTTTGTTGGATTAATCAGTATTAGTGACCGTAAATACTTTATAGTCACACGAATGGTTTTTGAGTGTAACTATTGTTCGTCCTTTGGCCACATAAATATATAATATATGTGACATTTGAGATGATTTATTCAAGTAAATGTGTATTTTATGTGACTATTTCCCGTCTTGTGGCCACATGAATATATAATAAATGTGACATTTTTGATAATCAGTCCCAACACGGGTGTGTTTTTTTAGAGCTAGTCACATAAAATTTTTAAAAAAATGCCAAAGTGTTAATAAGTAGACCATATGCTTTTAAAACTCAAGTAAATGTGTATTATATGTGAAATATTGTCATCCAAGGTCACATGAATTGTAATGTTTGTGTGGCCTGTGGTAATATGTAGTCACATAAAGCCATGCTTTTTGGGGATTTAGTCACATACAAGTTAACCAAAAGGTTAATAAGTTGACCAAATGTTGTTTAAAATCCAAGTAAATATGTATTTAATGTGACTATGTTCATCCCAAATGGAGTCACATGAATTGATTGTTGGTGTGGCTTTTGTAATATTTAGTCACACAAAGCATGCTTTTTGGATTTAGTCACATACAAGTTAATGGTGTTGTTTGTTTTGTGTGGTGTGGTGGGGGTTTGGTCCAAAAGTGGCCAAAAGAGTTAATAAGTGTGACCATATGTTGTTTAAAGTCAAGTGAATGTGTATTTTATGTGACTATTCTTCATCCAATGGTCACATGAATTTTTAGTTTGTGTGGCATTTTGTAATATTTAGTCACACATCAAATTAAACAAAGAGTGACCAATAATGTTGATAAGCGTGACCATATTATGTGAGTGCATCTTTTAGTCACATATAACAAATCAATAATTTGTGTCATTATAATATAAAAATAATATATATATAAATATATATATATATATAAATATATATATCTATAACTAACAATAGATTAAAAACAAAAAGCTATTTCAAATGAATAAAACTCGAATGTATAAACGAACCAAATATAAAATTTTAATTCGTAACAATAATCAAATTCCTCAGCTAAACACAATCTATGAACATTTCTAAGTAGTTGCATAAAGGAATAGTTATTTGCTTGTTTCTTAAAAAATATGTTAAGTTGCTACATGTCTCTCTTCTGTCAGCGGAGCTCGTCATCCTACACCACTACCAACGATCACCATCACCATGCCTACAACCACAACACAATGTACTACACAAACATGTAAACTTAAAATTACAATCGAACAAAAAGGTACTGCAATAGCACAACTTCTATAACAACATAATATACTCGAACAGTATTACATACATATATATAAAGCAGTATTTAACAAAGAACGAATAGCAGTATTAACCAGAGACAGTCACTATAATAAGCAACATTAATTACCCATAATCCCAATAGCAAGTATTAACAATGAAACCACCATATTAACAAAGAACAGCAGGCACAAATATATAAGCACATTAATTTCCCTAGATCCCAATATCGCATATGAATAAAGAACCAATAGTATTAACAAAGAACCAGCAGGACATTATTAACTCGAACAGTATTAGCAGCATTAATTTCCCTTAATCTCAATGGCTAAGTCAATCCAGCTAGCTAAGTCAATCAAAGCCATGGATTTTCATGGTTACCTGCCTGTGTAAACTACACTAGCTAGCTTAAAGGCCTCACCCACAGGTTGTAAGTGTTATAGTTTGACTGATACTAAAGAAGGATGACATTTTGTGAGTATTAAATTTCATATGTAATTCCTCGTCATCACTAAAGTCATCATCGTCATCATCAGCAGGTCGAAATGACTTCGCCTGAATGAAAGTTTAGTACACCAAGAGATTCATAAATTTTATCTTAGTACACTATAAACCGATTACAAATATTGCCAGTTTGTTCTCGGTTAAATACATAAATATGTGAGACTAAACAAACCTGTGCAGCCAATCTCTGAAGCCTCAGGCTATCAGCTTCACGCCACCTATGCATCATCCCATGTCATTAGTCAGATCCATCATCCTCACCATCATCTGTTTCAGACCAACTTCCATGCCCATCGTCATCTTTAAGGCTCCTTCGATGCCGCTCTAAGCACATAAACAACACCATATAAGATTGGCATGATAAACATACATTATACCTGTAATAATGATGGAAGCAAGAAAACATGGCATGCATAGTTATCAATATTACATTCCAGAATAATACCTGCTACTTGATCCTTGTAGGCAACAAGCAGTTCAAGGGTTGCTTTAAAAACACGTTACAAGGCCTCACCTGGCAACTGATCCGAAGGAAGTGTAAGCAGAGATGTCAAACCCAAACAGCACACTTTCTTGTCATGTTTCCTAAAAAACACGAGACATCAAGTTAGGTGGCAAAATGGGCTGGGTTGATTTACAGGTCAAAACATGTCAGGTCGATATGAACCATATGAACACTAAAAGCAGATGGAAAAACACCCAGATTTTGAAAGAATTAAAACAACAACCCAAGAAAGAATCATTGTTCCATCATTTTAGAAATATGTCTAACCTTTGTTCGCGGAATGAGCACATTTATGGGAACATGTGACAATTTGAAGATGCGTAATTCTTGAAGCTGCTAAAAGTTTTGCCTTGAGTAAACAGAGTCCTCTACAAAAAGAGCCAACAAAAGGTTGAGGATAACCTTTAAACCGTTGAAGACAACCTGAATAGCACATGCAACACAATTTAGTTTGAAATCAGAATGACAAATAAGCTATTTATTTTGTATCCCCCCATTTCAAAAAATTTAAACACCGTTTAAGTGACATAATAATCTGTGCAATATGAATACTACTATAGTAAACTATATATAATGGAATAATACCTTTATAGTACTTTCATCCTTGGCCCAGCTTCTCTTAAGAAAAAGATACTCAGAGAACCACATAGACCAACCAATGACCTGCATATTTTAAACTTCAAGCTAGGTTATAGAATAAAAGCATACCAGAATAATCAATCATAAAATAAAAAATATTAAAAAAAATCCAAAGAAAAAACTTTTAAATTTTGCCAATTGCCCAACACTAGTAGTTTTGGTTAATGTACCAATAGCGTTATTTATCACCACCCAAATGATCTATTTACACTAAAATCTAAATCAAAGAAACTTTGATTTTTAGAACAATGTGTAAGTAGACGGACATTAGATCCAGTGCAGCAATATAATGAAAACGTAATGCAAGAAATTAGTCCAGGCGTTACATAAGTTTGCCTTAAGTTTGATCATTTTCAGATATTTATAGTAATTTCTATTCTGACTTTTAAATATTCCAACTTTAGTAAGAACAAATCTTTACATATAACGCATCTTTGTCCCGCTGTCAGAGATCCTACCCCTTTTTAACTTAAAAGTCAAATCTTGTAGACTTAAATAATTTCTAGTTTAATATGGATTTTGTTGCATTGCTAATGCTAACAAAGTTTTTTAATCCCAGCTAGCAAATTTGGATAAACATTTTAAAATCAGTTATGTGAATTCGAGTTAAAGTATCTTTAGTACATTAAGATACAATATACAGCACATGTATAAAATTTGCAAAAATCCAGAACACTCAACATGACAACCTGTGTCATATCATAACATTTCCAATTTTTGGATACTTACAGGAAGAAACTTTGAGGATTTTTTCATGATGGCTAATGCACTTCCAAGGCGTCCTGATCGCTGTTACAAACCAATCCAATGAAAATTAGTATGTGCGCAACATTTGAGCTGACATGACAATGATATCGATACAGGAAAGTATAAAACGCTATCCTAAAAGGCAATAAATTAACATTATCGCATATAACCGATAATATTTTGAAGTTTATTGTACGTGTAGGTAAGGTATAAACAGATGGGTACAATTAGTAATCACCTGTGCAAACACCCATCCGATTAGCCAATCGATATCACTTCTGTGATTAGCTAAAACAAGAGCATGTTCCTTACCTGTACATATGATCAGTAAAGATATAAGATACATATTATTCATCCATGTCAAAGAGCAAAGGAAGATATCAGTATGTCTATCTTACCCATCATTTTTTAAGTCTCCGAATTAGTGTATAATTGTACCTGCAGCACAAGTCATGTTAGAAAACTAGACTAAAAGTTTTGAAACAAATCAAATGTGGCTGAATTCCACAAGAGTTCAACAAGAATGTCACACAGTAGAAAATAAAAGTTTATATATTAAATAGGAAGATAGATAGTTTAGTACACAACAAAGAAAAAAGTGTCAAGTTGGATTTATCCCTATAAATTAAGATCTTAACATAGGAAACTTGACTAGTACTATATTAAACTAAAAAGTGACCAACCAAAAAAGATAACAGATTTCAATAAACAATAGTAACCAATTTGGTAGGAAAAAGAACAGGTCAACTTAATTAATAAACCAAATTTCAAAAATGGTTCACGTGACATGCTATTATGTAGATACCATCATATCCAACAAACAATAATGCCCATTAAAATCAAATGCTTGGAAAAGAAGAGATGGTGATGAACAATTAGACTAGGTGTAAAACATCTTTACATGCTAAAAAAGATATGTAGCCACGTGATAGCAGGTACCTTGGAAGACACCGCACACATGCATGATTATCTTTTATCATTATTGGCAAGTAAATCACAAACAATGACACTAAATACACTCATTAAATTAACATAGAATGAAATTTCCATACAAACATAAAATCATCTTAGATGTTAAAAATAGAAAGAATCCATCCGACAAAGGGAGAAAGAATAAGCACAAACAGCTTTTGTAAGATGCTTGCTGAATGTTTAGAATAGAATAATTGTACAGAATCTTCTAATTTGTATTCATTAAACAGAGAGAAAAACAAAAGACCACAAATAAAGAAACTGCCATTCTTGTAATATGGCAATTGAGTAAAAGGATATTGCACACACACATACACATAACATGAGGGCACCCAAACATAAATTATGCGTAGTCATGAAACAAATATTGATAGGTGAATCTTATCAACTAGTAGTTGGTTGAGGACCAAGGATCTTTAGGTAGCTTATCAAATAATTTTAAAATATTCATATAATCAGATTAGAATAAGAAATCATAACCTACTTATCTATATTAATTGTATCAAAACGGTGAAACACAACCAGCATAGAAACAATGTAATTAGCATTACCAAACACCCCCTAAACATCATAAAAGCCCTGCATAACCGCATTTTCATCACCGTTTAGAGAATTAGAGAAAAAAGTCAAAACCTTAGATCCAAAATAATTGTTGTGGTGCGTGTCTCCAGATGGAGAGTGAATAAGAAAAATGATAGGAAAAATAAATGATATAGGTATTTGGGCCAAAGAACTAGACAAACAAGAGGGGAGATATTTGGGTTTTGTTTTGGGAAAATTAGAAGCGGGAAGAATAGAGAAGGAGATTGTGTGATTTTGGGGTTTTGATTTTGGCAAAAATTAGGAGCGGGAAGAATGAGAGGAGAATGAGTTAGCCTAAATGTTTTGGGTATAAAAAATATCCAAGATTTTTTTTTATAAACTTCATATTTTATTTTGGTTACACTTAATCATGTATGTCTATGGTTTAGTGTGACCATATATGACATTTGTCACACTGTTTAAATGTGTGACATAATAGTTTGTCACTTTAAATGGTATATCATGACTAATGCCTTAAACTTACTTTTCAGTTGTCACGCATTTCAAATCAAATGTGGCTAATTTCAACAAAATAGCAGTCACTTTTAAATAATGTGTGAACAAACTTGACTATATGATATTAGCCACATACACAATTAACTTCATGAGACCCGATATATGGATATTGGTCATAAGATGTCAATGATGGGGAAGATGTCATTCTTTTTAGGATTACAAATTTCTTAAAGTCCCAGAGGCATCTTTATAAACCAATCTAAATATGCTTATGAAATTGTTAAAAATATGGTATGCTATCTAGTGATTCTGTAGACACGCCTATGGTAGAAAAGAGTAAACTAGATGAAGATCTACAGGGGAAACTAGTTAATGCTACAAATTACCGTGGCATGATTGGATCCCTCATGTATCTGACATCCAGTAGACCAGACCTTATTTATGCAGTCTGCTTATGTGCCTGGTATCAGGCAAAGCCTACCGAAAAGCACTTAAATGCGGTGAAGCGGATCTTTCGATACCTAAACGGAACCATTAACGTGGGTCTCTGGTACTCGAAGGATACCGGTATGTAAATGACAGCATATGCAGTTACAGATCACGCGGGGTGTTAGGATACTAGACGCAGTACATCAAGAAGTGCTCAGTTCTTAGGTGACAAACTTGTTAGCTGGTCATCAAAGAAGTAAAAGTGCACTGTCATCTCGAGTACAGAGGCTGAATATATTGCTTTATCTGGGTTTTGTGCTCAAATCCTATGGATTCGTTCGTAGCTAACAAATTATGGCTTTCAATTCAATAAGATTCCTCCGTACTGCGACAACAAGAGTGCGATTGCTTTATGCTGCAACAATATTCAACATTCATGAGCCAAGCACATCGATGTTCACTACCATTTTATATAGGAGCAAGTCGAATTCGCAGTTTTCATAAGGACCCGAATTTGCAGTTTTTCTTAAGGACACGAATTTGCAGTCTCTCTTAAGGACACGAATTTGTAGTTTTATCTTAAGGACACGAATTTGCAGTTTTACTTAAGGACACGAATTTACAATTTCACTTAATCAAACGAATTTGCAACACAAACGTTAAACTCAAATTGCATTATCAAAATTATACAGTTTATTTCTTTGGCTTGTAAAATCCCGTGAAACACTTACATGTTTTCCCGGTTTTGTCAAGAATTGTAAAATCCCGTGTAATTTTATGAATTAAAACACAAAAGTCAATACCCTCAAACACAATTACTTTCTATCACCGCTCGATCAGTCAGTAATCTTTTTGATACCACTTCATCAATGACGACCCTTGCTGATAAGTCACTTCTCTCAGGTGGTGACAACAAACCACCGATGCTTGAAAAACACTTGTATGACTCATGGAAAAGCATAATGGAACTTTATATGATGAATAGACCTCATGGTAGAATGATTCTTGCTTCTGTTGAAAAAGGTCCACTTGTTTGGCCAACAATTACAGTGGATGGTGTAACCAGACCAAAGGAATACACTGAATTAACTCCCGCAGAAACCATTCCAGCTGATTGTGACATCAAAGCAATAAACATCATTCTACAAGGCCTTCCAACTGAAATTTATGCTCTTGTTAGTCAACATCGTGTAACCAAGGATATTTAGGAGAAAATCAAACTGCTTATGCAAGGAACGTCGTTAACAAAGCAAGAACGAGAATGTAAGCTGTACGATGAATTTGATAAGTTTACATACAAGAAAGGAGAGTCATTACATGAGTACTACTTGAGATTCACTTTGCTACTCAATGATATGAATATTTACAAGATGCCACTGGAGCAATTTCAAGTGAATACCAAGTTTCTGAATACTCTTCCTGTTGAATGGAGCAAATTCGTTACCGATGTTAAGTTGGTCAAAGATTTGCATACTACTAATGTTGATCAGATTCATGCTCACTTGGAACAACGTGAACAACATGCAAATGAAGTTCGATTGATGCATGAACGCAACTCCAATCCTCTTGCTTTAGTTGCATCTCACCAAATGACACAGTCTCCTTATCAATCTCGTCAGCACTCTTACCAAAACTCTCAACATCAACAATTTGTCTCACCTTATCAATCTTCACAGTATGGATAACCTTTTGAATCTCAACAATACTCAATCAATCAATCACCAACACCTCATTCAATCACCTATCCCCCCAACAATTATCAAACCTCAGTTCACCACAACGTTTTCTCTCCATCATCATCCATTCCTCAAATAGAATACTCTCCCATAGTCAACCAACAATCTAAATTTTCCCAATTAGACTCCGGTCTAACTATACCAGTTTTCAAGTATGGTGATGATCCAAGATGCCATCAATCATGTAATGTCATTCTTGTCTGTTGCAGTCACTTCCCGCTATCCTACTACCAATAACCAGCTGAGGAACTAGTTAAACCCAAGGCAACAAGCCACCATTAATGATGGAAGAGTTACCGTACAACCAGTACAGGGGAGACAAATTTCTTATGTTGTGGGTACTATAAGAACTTTCACTCCAGGAGCAAGTGGGAGTAACTCGGGGAAACAAAGGATTGTTACGTGTTACAACTGCAAAGGGGAAGGACACATGTCCAAACAATGCACTAAACCAAGGAGGAAATGGGATGATTCATGGTTTAAAGATAAAGTGTTGTTGGTACAAGCTCAAGCAAGTGGTCAAATTCTACATAAGGAGGAACTAGCATTCTTGGCAGATCTAGGAATCCTAAAAGGTCAAGCCACACAGACAGTCATTACTCACAATGTTGCTTATCAAGCTAATGATTTAGATGCATATGACTCTGATTGTGATGAACTCAACACTACCAAAGTTGCTCTCATGGCAAATTTATCTCATTACGGTGCAGATGCTCTTGCTGAGGTACACAATCATGATAATGTGAATAATAATATGATTAATCAAGTTGTGCAGGTGATGCCATCTTCTAAACAGTCGAATGTTGTGAATCATTCAGAGACTGAAATAACCAGTGATAGCAATATCATTCCTTATTCTCAGTATGTGATCGAATCACAACAGGTAGCTATTCAGAATTCTAACTCTTCTGCACAACAAGACGAACTGATATTATTTGTGTTTGAACAACTGAAAACCCAAGTTGCTAATTGTACCAAGATAAATCTGGAAAATAAAAGAGTCAATGATACTTTAACTGCTGAACTTGAAAGATATAAGGAACAAGTTAAAGTGTTGAATGAAGGACAAAGTGTTGATTTAAGGAGTAATGATAACGTTTCAGATTCATGTGCACAGTCTGTAGAGATTGATCATCATAAACAAACTCTTTCTGAACATTTAAAAGAAAAAGAATTTTTAATACAAACAGTTTCTCTTCTCAAAGATGATTTTAAGAAAGAAGAACCTAGGAACATAGATAAAGAGATTGCTCTAGAAAATAGGATTAAACAGCTTGATAATATTATTTTTAAAAGAGATCAATCCGCAAAAACTATTCACATGTTGACGAAACCTCAGTTATTCTATGATCATACCACTAAACAAGCTATAGGTTTTCAAAATCCTTTCTATCTGAAGAAAGCTCAGCAGTTAGAACCAACGCTATATGTTGGTGATATTATTGAGGAAACTAATCCCATTTTGATTCCTGACTCTGAAGAGACCTTAATGCTTGCTGAAGAGAGTCGTTCAAAAATGCTTTTAAAACAAAAGGATCCTATAATGTTAGAAAAGAAAGTTAATACTACACCAGTCGATTATGCTGCTCTTAACTAACTTTATAAAGATTTTGAAACACGCATTGTTCCACAAACTGAATTATCTGCTGAATAAGCCTTTTGGTCTCAGAATTCGGTGAATTCTCCAGAACCCATTCTTTCTAGTAGACCCACCATAGTTGAGGTTCTAAAAGAACTTCCTAAAGTCAGCATGGTTAATACGAGTTTAAAGAAACTTAAACACCATCTTGCTGGTTTTGATGTGGTAGTCAAAGAAAGAACCACACCCACAGCTATCACTGAGGGTTCGTGGGGGTTCGAACATACAAAAGCTTGTTTTAGGGATGAAATAATTCCATTTGTAAAAGCTCTAAAGGACTTATTTAACACATTCAATCAATATTTGGTTAATGAACTTTCTGAAGTCCAAAATGTCTTTCATCAAATGGAACAGGCTGTGGAACAACATCGTTTAGAATCCAAAACATTTGAAGTTAAAATGAATCAAGTTTTGAACGAAAATGAACGACTCTTGGAACAAGTGTTGAGTAAAGATATTGTGAACATAATTATGAATTCGTTTGTGAATAATGCTTCTGTGAATGTGCATGAATGTGAAAAGTATCTCTAACTTGAGACTGAGCTTCAAACGGATTTCATTGAAAAATAGATTTATGATAAATTGTTCAAAAGTTTCACCACTCTTGAAAAACATTGCATCTCTTTAGAAGTTGATTCTCAACTTAATCAGGAAATTTTTCAAAGGGACAATCCTGTTTCAAATCAAATTGCTCCAAGTTTTGATCAATTGTTTGAATTAAATGAATTGAAAGCTCAGTCCCAAGAAAAGGACACGGTCATAAAGAAGATGAAAGAGAGAATTAAATATCTAAGTGGAAAACAGAATGAGGATAAGATTAAAAATGACTTAGAAGAGATTGAAATTAAAGATATTGAATTGGATCATAGGGTGACAAAGCTTATTGCTGAGAATGAGCATTTAAAACAGACCTATAAGCAACTTTATGACTCAATTAAATCAGCACGTATTCGATCAAAAGAACAATGTGATGATTTAATTAATCAAGTCAATCTAAAGTCTGTAGAAATTTTTGATTTAAATGCTAGTCTTCAAGAAAAAGTTTTGGTAATTACAGCTCTCAAGAATGATTTAAGGAAACTTAAAGGAAAAGCTCTAGTTGATAATGACAGTACAAAACACTCTGGTGATCCAGAAATGCTTAAGATTGATGTGGAACCAATAACCCCTAAACTATTGAATAAACAGACAGCTCACTCTGCCTATATTAAGCACACTCAGGAAGAAGCTACCGTTCTTAGGGATCTAGTTGAACATGTTAAATCAAAATATCCACTAGATCAATCCTTATAATCTGCCTGTAGGTATGCTAAACTAGTTCAGGAGTTGCTTACAAACATCAGTAAAACCTGCCCTAGTGTTAACAATACTGATGGAAAATTAGTGGTTGTGACCCCAAAGAACAAGGACAAAACAGTCACAAAAACAACCTCAACATCAAACCTAGTTTCTAACAAACCTATGTTGTCTTCTACAGGAGTAAAACCGTCTACTAGTGCTAGTGGAACACAGCCTTCAGGCAATACAAAGAAAGATAAGATTCAAACACCAAGTATTACTCAAAAGAATAAAGTAGAAGCCCATCCTAGGAAAGTTAAATCTAGTTTGAAAAATAAAGATTGTGTTGTTGAACCGAAAGGAACTGCTCATGTGCAGCATTTCAAGCTTAATGTGAATTCTAAACTAAAATGTGTTAAGTGTAATGGTTTTATGCTTTATGATAATCATGATTTGTATGTTCTTGATTTTATCAATAATGTGAATGCTCGTAATAAATCTAAATCTGTTAAGCAAAGTTCAAATAGAAAAGTTTGGAAACCAACAGGAAAGGTGTTTACAAATATTAGATATATTTGGAGACCTACTGGTCAGACCTTCACTATAGTAGGAAATGTGTGCCCTTTAACTAGGATTACTACAACTAGTGAAGTGCCCCTTAGGAAACCAACTGCTCTAGATAATGAAACATCTAAACCTGTCATAACATTGGTTTACTCAAGGAAATCTATAACTAATGTTCCTGTTAGCAAATCTAAGGTTCTTAAATATGTATCTGCTAACAAAAAAGAACCCAGTAAATCTTGAGGATCGAAAAAAAAAAAAAAAAAAAAAAATAAAGGGGGGGGGGGGGGGGGGGGGGGGGGGGGGGGGGGGGGGGGGAAAAAAAAGAAAAAAAAAAAAGGGAACAAAAGTTTCTGATGTTCCATCTTCCTCTCTTGATGAATGCAGGTCATCTAAATTTTTCTCTGGTATTTGGACTCCGGCTGCTCCAAGCATATGACTGGAGATCGCTCTCAGCTCACCAATTTTGTCAATAAGTTTTTGGGTACAGTCAAATTCGGAAATGATCACGTGGTAAAGATATTGGGATATAGTTATTATCAGATTGGGAAAGTTACGATATCAAGAGTTTACTACGTGGAAGGACTTGGACATAGCTTATTCTTCATTGGGCAATTTTGTGATTCGAACCTTGAAGTTTCTTTTCGTCAACACACCTGCTTCATTCGTAATTTGGAAGGTGTTGATCTATTGACTAGATCTCAAGGCAACAATCTGTATACTTTGTCTCTTGGAGATATGATGGCGTCCTCTTCTATATGTCTCTTGTCAAAGGCATCAAAGACTAAGTCCTGGGTATAGCATCGACGTCTGTCCCATTTGAACTTTGGTACAATCAACCATTTAGCTAGACACGGTCTTGTTTGAGGTCTCCCTAAGCTTAAATTTGAAAAGGACCATCTGTGTTCTGCTTGTTCAATGGGCAAAAGCAAGAAGAAATCCCACAAATCTAAATCTGAAGACACCAACCAAGAGAAACTTTATCTTTTGCACATGGATCTTTGTGGTCCAATGCGTGTTGCAAGTGTTAATGGAAAGAAGTACATCTTTGTCATTATCGATGATTACTCTCGATTCACATGGGTTAAGTTCTTAAGGTCAAAAGATGAAGCTCCCGATTTCATAATCAAGTTTCTCAAGATTATCCAAGTGCGGATTAAAATGACTGTCCGAAGAATCAAAACAGATAATGGAACTGAATTTGTTAATCAAACTTTGCGTGAATATTATGAGAAGATTGGCATCTCTCATGAAACATCTGTTGCTCGCTCTCCACAACAAAATGGTGTCATTAAAAGACGTAATCGTACGCTTATTGAAGTTTTCCGCACAATGTTGATTTACACAAAAGCTCTGTTATTCCTATGGGAAGAAGCAGATGCTGCAGCATGTTACACCCAAAATTGTTCCATCATACGTCTTTGACATGGCAAAACACCATATGAGCTTTTACATGACAAACCTCTCGACTTATCATTTTTCCATGTATTTGGTGCACTTTGTTATCCGACAAATGATAGCGAGAACTTGGGTAAGTTACAACCGAAAGCTAATATTGGTATTTTCATTGGTTATGCACCCACAAAGAAAGCATTTCGAATTTACAACCGACGTACCAGACGAATCATTGAAACAATTCATGTAGACTTTGATGAGCTGACTGCGATGGCTTCTAAACACAGCAGTTCAGGACCCGCACTTCATGAAATGAATCCTGCAACAATCAGTTCAGGACTCGTGCCAAACCCTCCTCCTTAAATACCGTTTGTACCACCTTTAAGAACTAATTGGGATATTTTGTATCAACCACTATTTGATGAATTACTCACTCCTCTACCTAGTTTTGATCATCTAGCCTCTGAAGTCGTTGCTCCAATTGATGAAGTAGTAGCTCCAGTTTCCGTTGTATCAATCGGTTCACCGTCTTCAACAACTGTTGATCAAGATGCACCATCACCAAGTAACTCTCATACAATACCTAAAACTCAACCTCCCGTCATTCCTATCGATGTTGAAAAAGACAATCATGATATTGAAGTTGCACACATGTATAATGATCTGTTCTTTGGTGTTCCAATTCCAGAAGTTCCTTCTGATCAATCTTCATCAACGGATATAATTCATACAATTGTGCATCCCGATCACCAAATTTCTGAACACAATAGAAAATGGACTAAGGATCATCCACTTGAGAATATAATCGGTGTACTCGATAGACCAGTTTCCACAAGGCTGCAATTTCATGAGCAAGCTCTTTTCTGTTACTACGATGCTTTCCTCACTGCTGTTGAACCCAAGACGTATAAAGATGCTTTGACTCAATCCTGTTGGATCAAAGCAATGCAAGAAGAACTCAATAAGTTCGAACGCCTTGGAGTATGGGAGCTCGTACCCCGACCAGATAAAGTTATGGTTATTACTTTAAAGTGGATCTATAAAGTGAAGCTAGACGAACTAGAAGGTATTCTTAAGAACAAAGCTCGGCTAGTAGCTTGTGGTTACCATCAAGAAGAGGGTATTGATTTTGAAGAGTCTTTTGATCTGGTTGCAAGATTAGAGGCTATAAGGATTTTTCTCGTGTTTGCCGCTCACATGAACATGGTCGCCTACCAAATGGACGTAAAGACTGCGTTTCTGAATGGTAATCTGCGGGAAGAGGTGTATGTTAGCCAGCCGGATGGGTTTGTGGATCCAGATAATCCGAATCACGTGTACAAGCTAAAGAAAGCTCTTTATGGGTTTAAACAAGCTCCATGCGTGTGGTATGATATGTTGTATTCGTTCTTGATATCCCAAGACTTCTCCAAAGGCTCAGTGGATCCTACTCTGTTCATCCGTAGAGAAGGCAAGGAATTACTTCTGGTACAAATATATGTCGATGATATTATCTTTGCTGCATCTACACCTGAACTTTGTGACCTATTTGCTAAAATCATGTGTTTAAAATTTAAGATATCAATGATGGGCAAAATCTCATTTTTCTTAGGACTACATATTTCTTAAAGTCCTAGAGGCATCTTTATTAATCAGTCAAAATATGCCCTTGAATCTTTAAATAAATACGGTTTTAACACTTGTGACCCAGTGGATACTCCCATGGTGGAGAAATCCAAGCTAGATGAGGATAAAGAAGGGAAAGCCGTTAATCCGTCACATTATCGTGGTATGATAGGCACCTTCCTTTATCTCACAGCCAGTAGACCTGACCTACAATTTTCTATATGCATGTGTGCCCGGTATCAGGCTCGGCCTACCGAAAAGCACTTACATGAGGTCAAAAGGATCTTTCGGTATCTAACAGTAACCGTCAATCGGGGACTATGGTATCCGAAGGATTCTTCGATTGCTCTAACAGCATTTGCAGATGCGGATCATGCTGGTTGTCAAGATACAAAACGTAGTACATCCGGTAGTATGTAGTTCTTGGGAGATAAACTTGTTAGCTGGTCATCAAAAAGGCAGAAAAGCGCTGCGATATCCAGTACGGAAGCTGAATATATTGCTTTGTCCGGCTGTTGTGCTTAAGTCCTTTGGATGAGATCACAGCTTACCGACTATGGCTTTGGATTCAATAAAATTCTAATGTTCTATGATAACAAAAGCGCTATTGCCTTTTGCTGCAACAACGTTCAACATTCCAGATCAAAGCATATAGACATCAGATTTCACTTTATCAAGGAGCATGTTGAGAATGGTGTGATCGAACTTTACTTTGTCAATACGAAGTATCAACTAGCGGACATCTTCACTAAAGCCCTATACAGAGAAAGAATTAAATTTCTTATCAACAAGCTGGGAATGCGGAGTTTTACTCCTGAAACACTAAAACAGTTGGCAAATGAAGTTGTTGAATAGTGGTGGTACCTATTCAAATATCATGTATCATATGTATATATATATTAAAAACCATAAAAACCAAAAAGATTTTTCATTTTTAGAAAATTTTTATAAAAACAAAATACAAAAATATAATATTCATAAAACCAAAGAAAAAATTAAAAATGAGAAAAATATAAAAAGAGGTAATAATGGCATGTCTTCTGAAAATCGATAACATTTACGGTCTTAGAAATGTCATTCAATAATGATACGAGACTGTAAATGAAGTTCGAGCAGAAGTTTAAATGTTTTCAAAACATGCCAAATGGCTTGCTATTATTTTAGATAGCAACCCGGTCTTCATCCTAAAGGCAAGTATTTCAAAAAGAAAACTTGACCTCATAACGAGAATTTATTCTCGGGCATGGTCTACTCTATGACCATGCAAAGGCTTATGATTACTTTGCATCACAACCCGTGCTTCCTATATTCCATGAGTGTACGTGTTAGTGCGCTTATGTGTGACAATAAGAAAAATCTTATTTACAATTGGTGTTTGTTTTTCATGAATAAAAACACTACTTCATCATAAAATGCTTTTTACGGACATCTGACTTCTCAAACAACGACTACAACTCTTTAAATAAAAAGTGGGTCATTGTTTGAGGGGGAGAAAATGTCAAATATCTTCTTCAAATATCATTTGATAAAAGGGATAAAAGGTTTTTAAACAATAACTGAATATCATCTTTAAGGAAAGTTAATTAAATTTAGCTTAAGTGTGCCTTATATGTTATTTGTTTATGCCTTGAGTGAGAATATGCGCAAGTGTAAGTTGTTAGGTATATTAGTTAAAACTATAGGGACTTAATGTGCCATTGTGCTAATTGTTTGTTTGCCTAAACAAACTCATATTCAAAAAGGGGAAAGATCTCATAGTTTGGGGGTGAATGTGTCAAAAATTAAATTAGTTTTATAACACACCCACCTCACGATCAAACACACACACAACACACACTCTGTTTTTTTAAACCCTCACACGATCGCCACACCTTCATCCTTGATTTCCAGATCCTTTCGCGCTTAAGGTATAATTAAAATAATGTTCTTTTCACCCCCAATGAACTCACATCTCGAAGGAATTACCTTTTTACCAAGTTTCAATTTTGAAAACCCTAATAATCAAATTAGGGTTCTTCAAAAATCAAAACTGAATAAAAACATAAATTCATTGAGGGGTTTTGATCATCAGTGGGTGATAATGACTCGGTTATAGCAGCTTTTAATTTAGATAACATTCGAGATTGATTTGCGTGATTATGTATGTCAAAGTGTGCGTATTTGATTTTTTGTTGAAAAATCATGTGGGTTTTGCTATGGATTGATGCTACATGTGTAAATGATGGTGTGTATGAGTGCAAACACATATATGAGTTGTTTGATTGTTAGGAATTCATGAATTTTTTTGAAATGAGATGCTCGTTTGAATGACCTTGCTTGAATTTGTGAATATATGATGCTAAAATGTTCTTGGAGATACTATGATTAAATATGGTTGAAACTTGAAGTGGGAAAACATAAAAACTCGAATTAAAAATTCAAGTTTGTTAGAACCATCCGAATTGGCAGGGCCAGTTATACACGAACTGGCAAGTTCCTGTGGTTCACGAATTCGTAGGCCTTAGCACTACACGAATTGGCAGACCTCTTTAGTATACGAATTCGCTGGAAGCCTTTGGTCTCCGAATTGGCAGAAACATTTAGAGTCCGAATTCACAGTGTTCATTTTAAACCAAATTCAATCATACT